>BQNB010077959.1:0-25691 GCA_026074375.1 Tanacetum coccineum
TGATCTCGCGTGATTTCGTCCCTTGGTGTATTTATGTCATACATAGATAGGTTTTAAGGGGTGAGCTCGCGCGTGACCATGCATATCATAGTAAGCTCTTGGAATCTTTGATTATAAGCAGCTAAATCATTGTTCTTCACGGTCAAGTTCCACAGTTCAGAATCCATTTTCTAAATTTCATTTCTTGGGCAATACACCTCAGTCATTAGCTTCATAAGCTCTCTCCATGACATAGAAAATGCAACATCAGCCCCAATGGTTCTCTTGTGTGCATTCTACCAATTCAATGCATTGTTCAACAGGGTGCACATAACATACTTAACTTGGTACCTCTCTAGACAATTACTGATGTGAAATACTGTCTTTGTCTTCTCAAACCACCTGGTCAACCTGACAACTCCTTCAGTTCCTTTGAAGTTGAGTGGTTGACACTTCATGAAATCATGGTAAGTACACTCACAGGCGACATGCATAGCACCTCTATCATTCCTATTGGGATTTTCATTCCCATTGCCTCCTCCATTTCAGTTTCCATTTCCTCTACCGTTTCCGTCTCCATTTCCCTCGCCATTTCCGTTTCCATTTCCCCCATCATTTCCGTTGTCATCATCATCTCCATTATGGCTTTGACTTTTAACAGCAAGTTTAGCAACACGGTTTGCCTTATAAGCAGCCAACGCCTCCACTACTCGTTGGTTAATAAGTTCTTCAATTGCCTCAAGGGTCATACCAGATAGAGTGATAGTCATGATCTAAACATAAGACATAGCACGCGGCAAGATTCGATACGGGATATAGCTATTATAAATGGTAAATAGGATTTATAAGGTAAAAATACAATAAACACGTTTTGCCAGAACGAGTAAATAATAATACAAGACGAACACGCGAGAGAATCATAAAAAGCTTTTTATATCATATATATAAAAGCATTATTCGGTTACACTCAACCCATAATGGGGAACTTGATTTACATTAATACTACTACTAATAACTAGTTCTACCACTAGTCTAAAGTCCATACACAACATCATGGACGAAAACCCAAACGCCTCGCAGCGAATGTCTCCAATCTCCTCCACCTCATCCTGTTATAGTAACGGAACCTGCGGATCTGCCTGAGCTCACTCTCCATAAAGCCCATGCGTCGTCGAAACCTATCGGCTCTTTCACTCTCCATCATCAAGGTGCCTTGAAGCGTTTCTCCTCTCTAAGGACGCAACATGATCAAGTAAACCAGCTCTCTCTCCACTAGCAATCAAACTCCTCGCCTCTAAATCTCTCTTTCCCGACTCAATGTCATCTACCCTCTAAGAGGTATCTCCATAACATGCCCATAAATGTCCTGCACAACCTTCTTAACCTGCTCCAAACGCTCCACCACGTCGAGCATAAGCATACCATCAGGGACATCAATCTCGGCAACCACATCCACTCCAACCTCCATAGAACCTCTATCACTAGACTCGACCTCTTCCTCAACCTTGTCCTTTATATCAACCCCAACATCGACCTCCATACCAATACCCGCATTAACCCCGGCCTCAACATCCATACATGTTGCAACCTCAACAGCCGTAGCATCAGCCTCGATATCCGTCAACACATCTATATCAATGTCCTCCTCGATACTATCCTCGGGTGAAATAGAATCCCTAAACCTCTTGCGAGGTGGAAGGAGATCAGCACGAGAAAGAACTAATGCTCCTAAAGCATGAATAGATGAAGTCACGGTAGCAGCAAGGGACCTACATCTCTTGCGAGATGGTCCGGCAGATGACTCAGAAGAAGAATCCCTAGCTGACGACTCAAATGTCATCGGTGGATACATGGTAGATAATGGGGCAGACCTCCAACGGCGAAAGGCCTCTCTATACCATGAAGTCCTAGTAGGTGGTGGATAAACGAATCTTGATGGTGTAGATGAATCAACAATGGTGGTAACTAGTAGAGTATGTCCGGATGAAGAATGACCCGAAATAGAATGCCCAAATGATGAATCATCTGAAGTAGAATGCCCAGATGATGAACGATATAAAGTAGAATGCCTAGATGATGAATGATCTAAAGATGAATGATCGGATGATGATCCAGAAGTAAAATGATCCAAATGATGTGATGTGTACCTCAATGCTAAACGATGAGAAGGTAAAGGTCTAATCGACTTCCTCGCGGTTAAAGCCCTACATGGCCCACCAGGATAAGTACGGTAAAGTCGACCGATGGGAATGTCCTGTCCGGGTCGGATAAGAATAGCTCGTCGTCGACGAACACCGGGTGGTGCATTAACAGGTGAGATGATATCGGTAGATAGTGCAACAATTGCAGATGGTGTGGGTGGAAGGGGAGCAATAGGGATCTCTAGAGTAGAAGTAGTAGGTGATGATGATCATGATGCAACTCTGCTCTTCCACCTAGAAAGCATAGCATCATGAGGTGTAGGTGATACATGTCTCTCGGGCAACTCAGTATCTGACTCTGAATCGTCCGAACACAGAAAAGGTGAAACCATAAGTGCTACATATACGAGAGGTGGTGAACTCTTTGATGGATCAGCCTCTGATGATGAATGAGTATCAAGCTCAAGCACCCCGACAGGTGAGGCAACTGCAGCCGCCCCCACCTTCGGTGCAACTAAGACCTCAACAGAAATAGAACCGATAAGAATAACTCGCAGGATAGAGGATCCCACACTCTCGTCTGATAAGTCAGAAGAAATAGAAATAACCGGAGCTGCCATAACCTGCACAAGCAAAAGTTTATATAAATCCTCTTTATATGAAACCATGCCAGTGCGTGCAACGTAGAAAAATATAGATGTAAAATATAGTCATGGCAAAATTAAACGTAATATAATTATGGAAATTTATTATAATTAATACCTGTATACTTATCGATAGTAATTATATACGTAAGCGAGTAGAAACACGCATGATCACATACTGGTTATAGACAAGACCTAATATTCTACCTGGTTCTCTATAACCTTGGCTTTGGATACCAATCTGTCACACCCCCAAACGGGGCCTGGGCGGAAACACGTGTCCGGGGGCGTGACGTCATAATATACATCACACAAGGTACAAAAAGCGACCTCTAAGGGTACGTTTCAAAAATCCAACATCGTTGCATTAAATAAAAATAGATAAAGTTTTACATAAGTTCAAAGATGATATGCGGAAGCGAATATAAGTTTTGAAAATTGACAACGACGTTTAATCAATTGATAAATTCTTGAAAATCAGGCCAATGCAAGTCGACACCATATAGCAATCAAAGACATCGAGCTAAGCACCTGAAAACATTGTTAAAACGTCAACATAATGTTGGTAAATTCATATGTAGGGGTGTTATCGGGTCTTATCGGGTCGGGTTGAGTCGGGTTTTGATTTTTAAAAACTCGCCCGCAACCCGACCCGATAAGGAATCGAGTTATCGGGTTCGGGTCGTATTTGGGTCGGTCTTATCGGGTTTGGTGAATCGGGTTATCGGGTGATATTAGAAATGAGAACTTCTGTATCATCCATGAGAACTGTTATATCCTAAATATTAATATACTCAAATTTAGGATCATAAACAGCATATGCATTGCACTGAAGTGGGTTGTCTTCATTTGAACAAGATGGAGAACAGTTATATTCATTAACACTAGAAAGTCAAAAGGCTTTTGTATTCCTATTTACAAATTGCAACAGTAGCACTAGTAATGAAGAAGAAGTTTGGAAATGTCTTGAAAATAACACTACAGTGACAGAATGTTATTTTCAAACACAAAATTGCTATGCAATTTGTGAGTCACCGGTAGGTTATATTTATTTGATAACTAAATTCTCTAATATTTCACAACAGTAAAAAAAATATGGATTCATTACAAGGTATATGACATACTTTCATGAAATGGGTAGAGTGTTTGTTACAGACTCGTACAAGACATATACTACATGTATTTGGCTTTTAAATAAGTATAACTTAATAATTAGAAAATTGATTTTCGGGTCTTATCGGGTTGACACGATAACCCGATAGCAATATTTTTTTAACCCGAACCCGACCCGATAACACTATCGGGTTATCAGGTTCGGGTCAAAACAACCCGACTAGAATTTTTAACCCGATTTAACCCGACCCGATAAGCCTTATCGGGTTCGGGTTCAGGTTCGGGTCGGGTCAACCCGACCCTACTGACACCCCTATTCATAGGTTTAGTTTAAACGCAATAAGGTGGACTACAAGATTTCTAAAACGCATATGACAATTATAACAAATACAATTTCACATAAAAAGGCATTTACGTTGCACCAAGCTCATGACACCGAAGCTCAATTTGCATGGAGCATTTAAGAATGCAATGAAAGGCTTGCCCTACAAGTATCTGACCAAGATAACCTAAACGAAATCCGACATGTTAACGTCTGTTAGTTCGGCATCTCCGCAACTAGTAAGCGCTACTTACTCGGACGGGAATAATCAGTCTCATAGATCTATTTATAACACTCACGCTTACTTAACCAGCCAGTCGGTTAAGAAATTAATGGTTCATGATAATTTGAGCAATAGTAGTGGTCTAAACGCAAAACTTAGGCAACATGTAAACGGGAAAAATCCCACGTAAAGTACTTGTGTCCATTTTATTTGAAAGCAACAATGTTCTCACCCCAAAGAGATGAAACGTAAGTAAAATCAGTTATAAAAGTGGGGCTACGAACTCACCTTAAGCAAATGGTGAGAAAGTAATTCAACGAAGTGTATAACGATATCGAACAACTCTAACCGCGACCTAATTAAAAAACGCGCTTCAGAAACGAGAAATAAATATGAAATGTCGGATAAGACGCTTATAAAAGAAATAGACATCCATAAGTGTTTCTGCTTTAGTTTGTATAGTAAAAACGTGTCATTATGAAAATATAAGATTTATGGTTACGTTACGCCATGTTTTACGAAAAGTTTTTATTTTTAGAAAGTTACTATTTTAGGAAAGTTCTAAGTTTCGAGACGTTAATACCGTCCCCTAATATTTGATAAGTCCATGATCCTAAAACGCACATGTGATAACTAAACGCCTACATTTTAAGTCCGTTTCGCTAATAAATACCAAAAGTTTCTATTTTTAAAAGTTTCCCTTTTTAGAAATCCCGATAATATATTTGTGACATTTCTAAAGTTTCCACTTAATATACTTGTGTTTATATACGTTTCGCCAATGTTTTAAAAGCTCAAATCAACTCGAAAGTGTCCGAAAACCCATTTTATATTTCTAATCAGCAAGATAAATAATTATTTTTCTGAAAAGTGTTCCAAAATTCATTTCGCCATAACTTGGCCGTTTTAAATCCGCTTTTAGTGTTCGATATATGAAAATCTATCTACTCGAAACAAGCTCTCCAAAAACTACTTTCTTGACTAATGAAAACATTTTTAAGGCGCCCAAAACCTCAAAAACAAAATCGGATCAACAACCATATTTTTCGCAAACGCTTCTAAAAATCCATCCAAACTTCACAATAGTGCCTATACTAACCTAATCCCGTTCACTACTAACCAACCAACAAAATCCACTCTTAATCTATCATAATCTCATCATCATCCTTGTTGCAAAACACAAGCTCACTCATCCTTTCCATAGTTAAAGTATTAATATCAAGAACACATGAAAACTTCATTAGTTTATAAACCCACTAGTTTCTTTTTGAAAAACAACACAAACACTAAGGATATATATTTATAAACTTGATCAAGATCATAAGAAAGAAAGAAATAAGAGAAAGATCAAGAACATACTTACAAGGTGTGAAGAATCAAAAAAGAAACACGAGATCTAGCTTAGGAACCTTAGATCTTAAACTCCAATAACAAATTTTGCAAAACCCACTTGATAAACCAAAACCCTAACTTATGAAATCTTGAATAACCCTTGAAATCAAAGAAACCCTTCTTGGAAACACCTTAGATATGAATGAAAATGATCTTCGTATGGTTATATCTTGCTAGAAATCAAAGATATGGAAGTGTGTGTGTGTGTGTGCGTTTTGGGTCGTGAGCTCCAAGAGAATGAGAGGGGAAAGAATTTTTGTTGGTGGCTTATGGAATGAATGTGTAACCCTAAGTTGTGAAATAACATGGTATTATAGGACAAAATGTAGGGTTTAAGACTTGGTGTTAAGTGTCTAGGTGACCAACACACACCAAAGGTGTGTATGGTTGTGGGTTTGGACGTAACAAAGGCAAAGAGGGGAAGGGGTTCAAGACTTGATCACAAGCCAATCTTAATTAAATAAAAGCCTTATTTTTTAGATAGTGAAGTTGTGGTCCTCCATGGGTGCATAAAGATAAGTTGTGTAAGAGTACAACTCATGCATGGAGGCATGCATACAAAATGTCACCATCTTTGCAGTGATGCTTGAATTTCAAATTAAAGGTAAAAGATTCCCCCCCCCCCCATTTAATTAGATGTGTGTTTGTATGTGTGATTTGAGTAGAGGGGAGGGGTGACCAAGAAATTTTTGACTTCTAAACCCGAGATATACAATAACTTAAGTTTACACGAAAAGATTGCGGGTTTTCGGGTCTCCGTTTGACCTAAAAGGCTAAAACCGTACGACGTACGCGAAAAACGTATAAATCGCAAACGAAAGTGAGCGTGACCTACGTAACATTTTAAAATGATAAAATAATGCATATAACACGTAGACTAATCCAATTCCGAAGCCAGAACGCATCCGATAACGATTTTCAGTTCTACGCGGGACAATTTCCCGAAAAATTGCCAAATTCAAACGTAACGTATAAAAGTTAAAAGTTATGATCGAAAAAGTTTAAAATAATGACCTGAAATTTAAGGGGTGTAACAATTTAAACACCATATTAGATATTATGTGTGTTAAGGTTTGCATTTACAACAATTCCTGAAATACCCGTTTTTAAAACATCAAAAACCACGAACTTTGTCTTTATTTTTACGTTTTTTTCACGCGTTACAAAATCCTTTTAAATCTTTAAGATCTAACCTGTAATACTTATAAAGTTTGCATTTTGTGAAGCTTTTAGGTTTTTAGAAGGTGTTTTTGCAAAAATCTTGAATCAAAAATGTGAAAAAAGGAGTTTTTAATAGGTTTGAAAGACTTTGTGTTCGTTTTGAAATTTTACCAAGTTACATGTATTATTACCGATTTACTTCAAGCAAAAAGTCAAAACAATCTTTTTGGTCAAACCCCTCTTTTACCGACTTGGTTAACTTTCGAATTGGTAATTGCCGATTTTAAAAAATATTGACTTCATCAAGTTTCGACATAGAGTTTTTCCAGCCTTAGTGGATTTTGAAAATAATGACTTGGTTGAATTTCAATTAACCGACTTGGACATTTTCGAATACTGACTTAGGGTTTGTTCCCCGAATACCTTCACAACTTAAGAAACCCTAATCTTCTAAAACCCTAATCAATATCCTAAAAATAACAAACACAAAGCACAACTTTCAAACACAATCATAACAACACAATCAATACAAGATCATTTCAAACAACAAAAACTCAATCACTCTTTATCGTCTACAAGATCCGAATAGCTTTTCACACAAACTTTCAAAATGTTTCAATCTCAACCTCATTCTCAGTCTTAATAATCTATCATTAATGTTGGTTCTAAAACCCATCCTCTGATATTGGATAAAGGAAGCTACATTCCATGGTCAAGTAGATTCATGAGGTATATTAAAGGCAAACCCACAGGGAAATGTCTTAAGAAGTCAATTGAGGAAGGTTCTTATATGCTAAAGGAGATCTATGATCCAGGTAATCCCAATGTTACTCCACCAAGACAACCAATCACATGACTTCAAGTGATATTGACTTCAATGAAGAAAAGAGGAAACAAGTCGAGGTGGATGCATATGTTATTAACTGCATTCTTCTGGGTATACCAAATAGCATTTACCCCAAGTGTTGACTGTTGTAAGGATGCAAAATCAATGTGGGAACGTGTCCGATGACTTGTGAATGAGGAGAAATGGAGGTTAGCGTCAGCAGAGATAGGAGGAGCAAAGATTGTCTTTATGAACTAGACATGTTCAGATCAGTACCATGAGAATCATTTGAATCCTACTATCATAGGTTCACTAGGATCATTAATGACCTTGAAAGGCACAACCTCTTGCTAAAGAAGATTATTTCAGAAACCAAGTTCTTGAACTGCCTTCAGCCTGAATGGAAACGATATGTAACAATTGTCAGGCAATCAACAGAGCTACACAATTTAAGTGCAAATATTATAATATTTAATCGATACAATCTCGTTTATTTTGTTGATGACAAACATGTAACTTGTAATACATAACGTAAAATGTACAGGTTACTCATAATCATATTTTGTCTCAACATAAATTCATCACCCTCTGACGTCTCTACTTTTATAGTTATTTTTGACGTTTCTCGAGTCCTCGTATGCTACAACACATGTTCGTACATGTTTGTTATATTGCGTTATGATCAAACCCCTTAACAAACCATTAAGAATGTTTAAAATACTTGTTAGAGTCATTAAATATTTAAAAGGTTAATCATTCTCTTTCGAACCTCATTTTACATCTTGCGTATACATGTATTTTATATATATGCATTTACGTCCAAATATATATTTTATTTGAACAAGTAAACAAACTTGATTTGTGTTTTTAGAAAGTTACTTTCACAAGTTACTACACATTTTATTTTTACAAGTGATTACACACTTTACTTTAAACAAGTCACTTGTACATTTTATTTTTAGCAAGTATATAAGTTTAACTTGAACATTTTATTTTGTAAGTATACCAACAAAGTTACTTATACATTTTGGTAAGTAACCAAGAGTGGATTACTTACACATTTTATAATCACACGTAAACATATTTACTTGCACTTTACATATAAGACACTTTCCTTTTTAAGTATAAAACATATTTAAAAGGAAAATAAAAAGATTTTTACATCATGGATGACATGTATATAAGTTGACTTTTATGTATTGTCATATCAATATATTACAGATTTGAAGATGAATTAGATGAATATGGAAATTTTTAAGTGAGATGTAAAAAAACTTTCTCTAAATTTGTAGTTTGAAAATCCACGGGATCACCTTTGGCTGAAGGCACGGATTCCTTTCCAAAGGAAATTATACGCGCAGGGATATCGGCTAGAACCCAGTTTGGGATTGTCTTTGACCTTATAGATAGACGTGTTTGTTCCCTTGTTTTTTCACCACTTGAAATGCATTCTCATCATGCCTTTTAAATTCATTGAAGCTATAAACACCGATTACTACTAAAAAAATGATCATATGCTTCTACTTTTATTTTATTGTAAAGATACTTCCATTGTTGTTCCACCAAGCAAGTCTACAGAGATCGTGTAACTCCACATCTTATACCTCAAGCATACTCTGCACTGAAGATATACCACAACAAGCTTAGGGAACTTGTGATCTTCATTCTAATCAACAACATCATGCTTAGTAGTCATGATGCTTAGATTAGGCATTTATATCCAATAGAAATTTGTGTCTTGGATCATTCTTGTATCACTACATTGTATCACCAAACTATGATTAGATGGTTTATGTGTTTATGTCATAAAACACAAGGTTTGTTATGTTAGGCTATAAAACATAACGGGTTTCGTTGTACCCAAAGAAGGACTCGATATTTAGCTTAGTACTAGAAAAAGTGTAAGCGACGTTAGGTTGGTTCTACCTTGAACGAGAACTTGGTATTTAGCTTAGTACCGGAAAAAGTGTAAACAATATTTGTAAGGTTTTCTTCGCCGAGAAGGGAGCTTGTTGATTTAGTGAAGTAACTCTCGAGTTGGGTACTCAGGGAGTGGAGTAGGGCGAAGAAGAGCTTCATGACCAAACCACTATAAATCATCGTGTCCGGTTTGCACTTTTTTTACTTACCGCTTTACTTTTATACTTGCACTATACTATTGCTTGTGTTGTGCCTTTATGTTTATGCTTTTTTTGTGACAACTTGTTATATTCTATGTTTTCTATTATTCTTATAGTCATAGACTATAATTGACACTTTTCTTATAACGGTCAAGTTTTATCGGTTATTTGATACAAAAGTTTTAAATATTTTAAACGTAAAACATATTTACTCCCTCTACATTTTTCACAAGTGGTATCAGAGCTACGTGGCTCTAGTTTTAAAATTGATGGTTTTTAAAATGGTGAGGAGCATGTATCAATATTTGTCATTGTTGAAAGCGAGATTTAATATTGAAGAGTGTATCGTTGTTTATACTTAGGAAGCCTTGTTGTTTAAATTTCCTTGTTTGTGCAAGCTTGATATATGTTATATAAGATTCACTATAAAGTCTACCAAGTTGTTACACCTTGGGTATCGTTGAAATTCTTGTTTTTGTAAATTCTATGACCAATTTCACACAGATCACTTTTGGATAAAGGACGAATTCCATTTTAGAAAGGATAAACCTTTAGAATTCAACAAGAAATCATCAGTAAACTATCCCATGTCAAGTCATTGATTCGATTCAGATCCGTTTCAAAACTATAGAAGTCTTTCATCGACAACTCCAACTTCATTCTAGTTATTACATCCCCACACCAACCCACGTCGTTTAATTCTAAGGCACAATAATCCCGAGGAAAATATGTTTTGATTGCGGATGATGATGACACTTCTACTTCACACCAATGTGCTTCCCCAAACTGTTCATGAATTTAATGAAATACTTAGGGACGTTTGAGTAGTCGGTAGCTCTCACTGATTGTTCTGTCTACGCGGTTCCTTTCGAGATATATCTTATTATCGTTACTACTCTCAAAAAGAGATGGTCATTTTGCAAAATCCCACTATCAGAAAATCGATTGGTATTATTGTGCCTTTTATAGTTGGTATATTAACGCTTTTGTTGGTTTTGGCGTTTGTCCGGTAACTAATGACCCTACGATTATTATATCGCAATGAAAGTATCCCTGTATGCTTTGAAAATAAGGGTTATGCAAGAAAACAAGGAAAGTATACAGAGAGTTTTAAATGCTGAGTTCAAGGAGTTGGAAGGTTGTGATTACTAATCTGCCTCGTGGATCGATTAATGTGACATAGTCTCAAGTTGATGTTGATAACTTTATTTATTTTTCTAGCTTTCGATAAGATTGCAGCTACGGATGATGTGTCACAACGACTAATTAATCTGATTGTGTCTTTTGATATGACCACCCATGAATTCAAAGTAATAGACTTCCCGGATAAATTATCTAAGGGTGTTCATTATTTTGATTTTGGTTTGGAAATGTTTGCACTACCTTACATATTAAATTTAGAGAGTCGTGTAATACATGGGTTAGTAGGTTTCGGTCAAGTTGACGGTTAGTGGATTGTTCCACGTTGCCATTAAAAAAAGCCTATTTACTTTGTAAAAATGCTTTTTTAGCTAGGGATAAAAAACACTTATGATTTTGGGTGTTGAGGGGTTTAATATTATCAATACTCCTTAAAAGTTCTACACTGCTCTTCTAATCTTTACACTCTCCAATACCAAAAGAAGTATAATTCGCCCATGCCCTTTTACGTTGCGTTTGTTTCTAGGGTTTGAAGTCTAGAAATTTATGTTGCTCTTAGTTCAACAAGCTTTACGCTGCATTTATCTATTTGGTTGTACGCTGTTTTGATATGAAAAGAAAATACGACGCCTTCACAACCTTTCGGGGCTCAACTTTTACGCCTTCATATTGTTTGTACGCTGCAACTTGAAGGGATAATTGTATTCTACGTGTTTTTGTCTTTTCCTAATCTTCATGTTTTCTTTTTATCAAATGCCCATTGTTACATTTATTATCATAAAAATCAATAATTGAGTACCTACTAACTCCATAATACTATCCGCATTCGTTACCAAAAACATTTAATAAAAAAATATTAGGCGTCATAAAATTTATTTACAGTCTCTTCGCCAGCGCAACGCGCAAGTAACCTGCCTATTATTAAAATTTATGCTATATGTATTTTTGTTAAGGCATATTAGCTATACTACTTATAAAACAAGTACGTCTATTCTTTAAACTTAAAAACTCTTAAAAAAGGAGTAAAGTGATATAACCAAAATACCATTTTATTATAAATGGTAATAAAATTAGTAACAAATGATTTGTGTCTGGGAATACTTTATTAATCCTCAATCTTTGATCATATAGTGCTTATTATTGAAATTGATTATTTTTGGCAATATCTACCTGTAATCTAATTGAATCTCGTCTGGAGCATGAGGTCTATTATTCGTTGTGGTGTGACTGGTGACGCACAAAGTTTAGTTGTCATTTGGGCCTTACTTGGTGCTACATTCATTCAAACTCACACCCTCAAAATACCCAGATTCACTCACAATACATCAACAACTTGCATTTGGCCTCAACTCCTCACCCAAATTTGTATTTTATTTTTCTATTTTTCTTAAAAACTAAATCATTATTCATTCAACGCATGAGTAATATCAAAGTATCAATACGAAACTAAAAAAACATACGGAATTTAAAAAAATACATCAAATTATGAATAAACCAATTATCTTCTTGATGTTGTTGCCAAACATGCTTAATCAGATTTCATTGAAGCCTTGAATGTGTATGTTTATCATGAAGTTATTTGGCTTTCTTTCGTTGCACTTCGCATCGCTCGATTTATGTCCGTAATATATTTGGTTGCGGACAAATATAAATGTCTCCAACTTCGGATATCGCAAACTTTTGATTTTTCAAAATCATGTTATGCAATATGATGCACGTGTACATGGTTCTTCGTAACTTGTTGACAATCCAAGCATGCGCCGGTTGGCTTATAATATGCCAACGTCCTTGGAGGACACCAAAAGCTCTTTCAACGTCTTTTCGAGCACTTTCTTGTCACCATTTAAATATGACATTTTTCTCGTCTCATGCAACCGTGAATGATTTGACAAAAATTGCCCCCTGTAGGTAAATCCCGTCAGCTAGGTAGTACCATTTTTCAAATGTAACTCCGTTCACTTCAAACGGGGCCACTAGGGCAATGTCATCAAGAAGGTCGTCGAATAACGGAGAATTATTCAAGACTGTAAGATCGTTATTCACACTCTGGTACCCCAAAAATGCATGCAATCACAAATCGTTATATGAACGCAACGGCTTCAAGCATTATTGTTGGGTATTTTTTATCACCTCTCCCAAATTGCCCATGCCATGATTTCGGACAATTAATCCATTCACAATGCATGCAATAAATGCTTCCAAGCATTCTCGGAAACTCATGAACATTATTATAGTGTCGTGTATGACTTTTGGAATGTCATGACGTCAGGTTTCTTAAAAATCGATTGCTTTATACAAATCGATAATGCACATAGTAAAAAAATCTAGACAATCGTGTGTGCAATGTTCCCCCATTTGTAAGTATCCATCTAATGCATCAGGTGATGTGTCGTATGCTAATTAGCGTATGGTGGATGTGCATTTCATAATGACACTAAAACTCATTAGACATGTACAATCGGGATTTTTTTCCAATTTTTGAATTTGTGGACAAACAAGACATTTAAAATGATCGTGGAGAGGGTTTCATGAACAATGTTTTGTAATACCTTAGACTATTTCTAAAAATAAGTGAACGGTTCATACGATATCGACGTCTAAAATAGTAGTCCGGATATTTTGGGTATTCACCAAAATAGTCGGCTATCAAACGTGCTTCAGCATAGTGATCACTGCTACGGTATGATCGCTGACGGTGGTGCTGCGTGAATTTCAGCTTCACTTTTTGTGGTTGCACGATTGTCATGCTTAATAGCTTGATTATCAAGATCGATGCCCATCCCATAATCTTTGTTGATAGGACGTATTGAAATATGTTGAATCACTCATTTTTTTGGTAAAGTTTTTTGGTAAAGAGAAAGTGTTTTGATAAAGTTGTGAAAAGTTTGGTTATAATGAGGTAATATTTATAGTGGTTAAACGAGTTTTTTTTAAATTTGAAAAGAAATGTTTTTAGAATTAGAAATGAGACGTTGAATAATGAATAGGATTTTTTGTCCGTTTTCTTTCGTAGCGGGTGGTGGGAATTGGCATTTCGCCAAGCTTAGGCTGTGTGGGTTTGGCGAGGGTTTTCACAAACGCGGTGTTTGAGTGGCTTGCTACTTCATATTCGGCGAGTAACTTAGCCACCACACCCATCACTCTAAATATTGCATTAGAGGTCGTCCTAAAAACTACTCTCTTCGTCCCTAAATAAGTGTTCACTGTTGACTTTTTAAGTCTTTTTCCATCAACTTTGACCTTAAATTATTTTGTTTGTGTTATATAATACTTAATGAAAATTATATCAATGAAAATATATTTAAAGCGCAATTCATATATATATTTTGCATCAAGTATTATATAACACAACAAGAAATAGTTAAGGTCAAAGTTGCTAAAAAATGACTTCGAAAGTCAAAAGTTGACACTTATTTAAGAACGGATGGAGTAGAATTTTACGTATATAATTATTTGTCTGGATACATGTTATGCGTTAAAAAAAGCCGGCTCCTTTGCAAGACAAAGATAAAAAAAAATGATTGATTACATTGTTTTTCGAACCCTTAAAACCAATAACAAAAAACCTTTCAAATGGAGAGAAAATAAGAGCTGATTAGAGAGTCGCAATCATTTGTAATTCCTGCTATGAATTGGTGAGGATCTTCCATGATCATTACTTAATCGTGTCTTTTGTTTTTCATTTAATATTAGATAGTGATACCAAAGTTTTGCCTAATTAGATTTCATTTCATTCCATATTAGATGATAATAGAGCTTTGAACTAATATACGGTATACAGGCAAGGTATTTTTCTTGGATATATAAGGGGTGTGCTTCTTGCTAGTTAATCTGATATCCTGATTCAAGTTTTATAAACTTGTTACCGTTTTCTTTTGACACTGTTTGTATACTCTAACGTTATCAAGTGCTAATAACAGATGGATGAATCATCTTTACAAGGACAAAACTGATACACTGATTGGTCGTTGGCAATTGATAAATTTTCAACATGTACTTGCAATGTAATGAGCCTCTGCAAACTGCAGGCTATTACTAAGCTCTTTCTCACCTTTCTAAGCGTGCTCACGAGACTATACTAGTGTTTTCACTCGTCCCTATTTTAAGAGACCTTCTTCACACTAATTCGACTAATGCTGTCTTGAACGCCGCTGTATATTATTTGAAATGCATATCGTGTCAAGGGGAGGGGAAACTGGCTAAAACCATATGCCAAGTTCACGCCGCAAAAGCGTATCCTGTGTCTTCGACCTCAGCCCAAGTTGTTTTACAAAATATTTGATATGCCTTCGAAATGTTTTATGTAGCGTTTGACTGTGCCTTAATGTAGGGTTAGTTAGTCAGAAATTGGTGGGTTTTTTGAAGGTCATTATTGATATGTTAAGCTCATGTTCGAAGTTTGAGTACCTACGTTTTGTGTGGATATTTTGAGTGCACTTGCGTGTTTTTAAGGGCGGTTAGGAAAAGTTCTGTTTTTAATTTTCGGCGGTTAGTTTACTAGTTGTAGTCGGGTTTTTTGAGCTGGGAAATGTTGTTCTAGGACTTGAGTCTGCTAGGCAATTGGTGTTACTTGGTTTGGGTTAAAAAAGATAGACGTGATCTTGGTTGAACGCTGGTGCTATTGGGGTTCTTGTGTTTACGCTTAGAGGAGGGGATTGTTAACAAGATTGTTGCTTGGTAGAAGCTTAGTGTGATATCGTCTCATGTTGATTACATCAGACCTGTTGCTGAACATGGGGTTATTCCTTTATACGCCGAGCTTCTTCAGGTGCACGATCCATTGTGTAAAGAGATTGCAGAGGATGTGTTTTGTATTTTAGCTGTTACGGATGCTAATGCCAACACGATAGTAGAACATTTGGTGATGATTATGAGAGGAAACAATAACGAAGGCATAGCGGCAGCTGCTGATGTTCTGTGGGACCTATCAAGTTATAAACATGTATTGCCTGTTATTCATGGCTCTGGTGCAATTTCTCTTTTGTTTGAGCTTTTGAGCACGAGTGAGGATGTTGACGTTAAGGCAAACGTTTGTGGCGCAATCGCGCAGTTGAGTGACAACGAGGCTGAAAGGGTTGTGATTGCTAGTTTGGATGGAATTTCGATTTTGATTAGCATGTTAGAAGATGAGTCAGATGATGTTAGAGACTTTGCTGCTCAGGCACTTGTTTATTTTCATGAGGACCCGCTGTTTTGTAATAGAGTGTCGGGTGCACTTGACCATCCTTCGTTTTTGAGCATTCAGGAGAGGCTGGTGCACGAACGTGGGATGGAAGACGTTTGGCTGCTTCAATTACGGAAAAGATTACTGTTGACGAGCTAACCTGGAATCCTGCTTTAGTATAACGTTAATTTTCATTGTATGTTACTTCTTTTAAAGTTTGCATCATGTTTCTATACCTTGTGGATAGTTTTTAAAATTAATATGTACATTTACAAAAAAGTCGCTTGCATTTGTTTCTTCTTATTGGTGTCCATGCTTATTGTTTGGCTAAGCTTATTCTGTTATCAAAAGTACAATAAGCTTAGCCATAAGCTTTTGAATAAACTCACCCAGACACCCCTTAAGTTACAAGGAGAAGTACCATTAGCGAAGGAAATATAAACGACAACAGCTGTATTCACACAAACAAATCAATTTTGCTGTCATTTACCTAGGCCTTCTTCTGTTGTCTACAAATTAGTTATAGCATGAGATATTTGTGTATGCATGAACAATAGTCCCCAACGAAGTGTATGTACACGTTTGTTCAGTATTACTTAACAACAGTGGGATTCACAGTGAAATATTAGCTGCCATATTCGAACTATTTATGCGCATCAACACTTTCAACAGTGAATAACATGAATTCTGCTCGGCCCATCACCTGATTAAGTATCATGGCTCCGAACCGTTGATCCTTTATTTCTGCAAGAAAAACACTGTTGTGACCAAGTTCAAGGAGAGCTATGTTACACCATATTTCACAACTAGTAGCTCATATCACTCTCTAAAATCGTTTTGGCGTTGGAGTCTGTCCATAAATGTTTGATTTGAACACTTCCTAGGTTCCATAGCTTGAACTAGATCTTCCACGGTACTCAACAACAAGCTGTGCAAATGAAGAATATTTGTTTTCCAACAACTTTAATGGTGAATCATATTCCTCTATGAGGCCTGCAACATAATTAAAGATTCTAGATTAGCAAAAAATGTCACGTATTTGGATCGAGATCTGGGAAAGATAAACCTTGTTCCAAGACTAAAATCATGTCACCATTAAGCACAGACGTGATCTGGTGTGCTATTGTGAGATTCTAAATTAGCAAAAAATGTAACGTATATGGATCGAGATCTGGGAAAAATAAACCTTGTTCCAAGACTAAAACCATGTCACCATTAAGCACAGACGTGATCCGGTGTGCTATTGTGATGACAGTCGAGTCCGAAAAATGCTGCCCAATTGTTTGCTGTATCATATTATCTGTCGAAGTATCCACTGATGCAGTAGCCTCATCAAGCACCAAAATCTTGCTTTTCTTGAGTAACACTCGGCCTAGGCACACTAGTTGTCTTTGGCCCATGCTCCAGTTCTCTCCATTCTCATTAACTGCAACAAAAATTTACCCCTCAGCGCTTAAATTTTTAGCGTTTAAACTAGGTGGCGCGATATAAACCTGCTGAATCAAGTTTGTCTTCCTTTCTTCTAACTTCATTTCCCAGCTGACACTTATCTAAAGCCTATATAAATGAAAGGCAAACACAAGTTAAAAAGAAGCACCCTCTACTATCCATATGTATCAATATTGAGCTTTACCTCCCAAATCTGTTCATCTGTGAACTGTTCAAGTGGATCGAGATTGCTTCTTATACTCCCTTGGAACATGGTTGGATCTTGAGGGATTATGCTCAATCTTGATCGTAAATCATGAAGCCCGATTGACAAAATGTTGATCTCATCTATAAAAATTCCTCCCCGTGTAGGTTCAACAATACGTAAGAGTGTTTGTATTAGAGTTGTTTTACCACTTCCCGTTCTTCCTACAATTCCTGTCTTGGTACCGCCACTAAAAGTACATGTGATTCCTTTTAACACAAGCGGCATCTGTGGGGCATATCTCACCTGAAGATCGTGGATATCTACTGTTCCATGAAACGGCCACAGGTCATTTGGCCTATTTGATTTTACCAAAAGAGGTGCCTCACTGGGGATAGATGTGTATTGAAGTATTCTTTCAACCGAAATAATACTATTTTCCATGTTGCAGAGTTTCCATATTACGGAAGCTTGTAGGATGTTCAAATTAAGGGCATAAGTAACTGCTAACCCCTCGATGCCTTCATATGATTGATAAGGGAAGAAATATTAAAACGTGTTAACTTTTTTTCCCAATCCTAGAAGGATTCATGAGAAAGAATGACTTACTTGGATCGATGGTTCCATTAGGGACAATGAGTAAGAAAATTAAAAATAAAGCAAACATAACCGAGGACAAAAGCTCTACTCGAAATGAGAGCCACTCTACAGCACCAGCACTGTGAAACTTTGGTCGGGAATATCCATCGATGAGTTTCATATTTGTGTCTTGAAATCTCTCTTCTTGATGAAAGCTTCTGATGGTCATTGAACCTGATACGGTTTCCGAGAAATGTTGTATTATAGGGGCTTTGCATATGCCAACTAGTCGTGCTAACTCTCGTGCTGATGAGATGTAATATTGCTAGCAAAAAAGAAAAAAAGAATTAGGTTATTGATAGTTTGATACGGATATGCGAGTTACAGTAGAAAATGATTCTTAAGGTCATACCTGCAACCAAATGCAGATAGCAATAAATGGGACGAAAACCAGGAACACCTGCCAGGAAATCTGAGCCATCATGGCGATAACTGCCAGAAGCTGTACAACTGCAAATGCGAAAACGCCAATTGCATTTGGAATAGTCAAGTCAACTGCACTCTGATCTGTCGATGCCTGTATGGAGATGGAGCGATTTGACTAAGAGACGCCTATTAATCACAAACTAGAACACAATTAGACCATTGACTTACTCTGTTTAGAATGCGCCCACTTGGGGTAGCATCAAAGAAAGACATAGGGGCACGAAAAATGCACAGATGCATTTTATGGAAGAGTAGATTGGCTGTCTTGTAACCGGCTGTTGTAAGACACATTGCTCTAATAAAAATGCATAAAGTGCTTCCAAAAGCCAAACCTACATAAACTAGTATGAGAGTAGATCCTCCGACCGGAGGCACCTCGTCTTCTGACACGGGTGATGCCCAAGCTAGCCAGTAATTGCTTGCAATCTGAAGTAGCTCAAAACTGATTGCTGCTAGCAATATACAAGGCACAAGTGCTCCTCCATAAGCACTTGTCATGTATTTCCAGTAGATAGAAAGACCAATGCTTCCTTTTTCTCGTTCTTCTTTCTGGACAAGCTGTCCTTTTGTTCCTTCTGTATCATCTGATTTTCCATTGACTGCATCTTCCTTCACAACTTTCAAATCGTCAGATTCAGGATCCGTCTTTACTGAATCAATTATTGATAAAGCTTCTTTATGTGCACCAACAAGTTCCATGAAGTCACTTCCTGAATTAAGAATGTCATTATACTTTCCGGCTTGTGTTATCCTTCCAGCTTTCAAGACCTTCAATACAATATATCAATACAATATTTTGATATATCAACAAACCAAATATTGAATAAAAAAGATTTAACTGCTCACAAGTACAAGATCAGCAACCGGCAAGAACTCTACTTGATGGGTGACATAAATAACTGTTTTCGACTCTAGAAATTCCAGTAGACATTCCTGTTACGGCAGGTTTATGTGAAGTATGAGATTTAATCATGAAGTAAACAGATATCAATAATGGGTTACTCACTTTAAAAAGATGGCTTCCAGTATGAGCATCAACTGCACTGAATGGATCGTCAAATAGATAGATGTCCGAATCTTGATATAAGGCACGTGCGATCTGTAATCTCTGTTTTTGACCTCCGCTCAAATTGATTCCCCTCTCCCCTATAACTGTCTGATCACCAAAAGGCAAAATTTCAAGGTCTTTCTTCAAGGCACATGCATCAAGAACCTTAGCGTACCTTCTTCTGTCCATCTTTTTACCAAATAGTATGTTCTCTTCGATCTTCCCACTCTGTATCCATGGAGCCTGAGCAACATAAGCCTTGCTACCACTCAGCTTCACACATCCCGACAATTTAGGCACTTCACCTAAGATACATGAAAGTAGACTTGACTTTCCTGATCCAACTGTACCACAAACAGCAACCTTCATGCCATGAACAACTTTGATGTTTATGTCCTTTAATACTGGTTCAGCAGAACTAGCGTCCCATGAAAAGGTTCCATTGGTTATTTCGATTGCAAAATCAGAACTACCTCGCTGGAATGTCTCTACAAGATTAGGATCTAAATCATCAAGACAAAGGTATGAAGTGATACGATCTAATGAAACTTTTGTTTGTGCTATCATCGATATGGTGTCAGGTAGATTGTATATAGGTTGTTGAAGTATTTTAAATGTTGCAATTGCAGAGAGTATCTTCCCTGATTCAAGAGGGATCCCGATAAGAAAACATGTTGCAAAAGTGATTGCAGCCACGAAAGTCGGTGCAACCCAGAATATAGATATGATCGTGGTTGAGGTACACAAGAACCTTTTTAACCATTTCGTCTCAAGACTTCTAAGCTCATAAACTTTGGATAAAAACTTCATCTCCCATCCTTGAAGTTTAAGGATTCTCATATTTCTCAATATTTCAGATGTTTTTTTCATCCTGTTATCTTTAGATTTCATCAACTCCCCTTGAAACTTTTCTTGTAAACTTCCTAGAGGAATATTTGTCAACATCACGATCCCAATGGCTACAAATGCAGCAAGTGAAGCAACGCCAAGATTTAAATATAAAATCGCTAATGCCAAACCAACCTGCAAGATTACCAACCATGGATCATGTATGTACCAACCAAAGTCACCAATTCTTTCGGCATCAATGGCTATGAGATTAGTTATCTCACCACTAGAGTGTCCAACCTTTGACTGATTGGATAAAGTCAAACCCTTTTGGTAAATCAAGGCAACAAGGGCTGCCCTGGCCTGAATTCCACCTTGCTGCAGCTTAAAAAACCAGTGTCTTTGTGATATAGACTCGATGACTTTGGCAAGAAAGAATACAAGAATGAAAAGATAACCCTCGTTTTTAGAATCATGGCTTCCATTAAGGAACCGAACAAACGCGTCTATTAGGTAAGGACCTACATAAGAAGCTAGTGTGTAAAGAATTGCGAGGATTGCTGTAACCAGGATGTCTTTCCATGTGGTAAGGATCAAACCCTTCACGAGGTCGGAAGTTGTGAGTTTTTTGGTATGAAAACAATCACTCTCCAACTTATTTCTTAAAATGGGAAAGGACCCTTTTACACTATCAACTCCGGAAAGATGAGGAACATCTTCAAGGTCTAACGGTTTCTTGTGACCAATGGCGATTAATGGGCTCAACCAAGAGAAAGTTACAAGGCTGAAGATGCTACATTTTGCATAAGGAGTTACAGTTCCTGGGTAATTTGATTCTCTACTAGTTGCAGCTTTATAATTATCGATTAAGAGTGGTTCTTGAAGATCATTGTTTTCTGTTTCACGTGCAAGATCTTGATCAGCTCCCAGCATTGCAGTTTATAGTTGTCTGTAATGCAGATCCTTGTATAAGTTTCATAAGTTAAACCAAGTTTACTTATATTTAAGTAGTCATATACCTTTGACCTTTAAATTGCTCTTTAAAGAAACTGTCTTGTTCTTAAATAGTTTCACTTCTATAAACATACCGAATCCGGTAACTACTATACTAATTAGATATGAAAAGTGAGAAAAATAAGCTTGACATGTACTAAAATGAAGCATGTATAATCGTTATGTTTAAATACAATTGGTCAAAAACAGTGGACCAATATTTTTGGTATCCACCAATAGAAGTAGTTATGTTAAAAACAGTATTAAGATAAGCAAGAACCTGCAGCTGCAACTTGATCAATAGACTTATTAACAACTACTGACTAATTACTGTCTCATATTAGTAGCTTATTATTATTATATTATATACAAGACCAACACCTTAAATCTTATACCCAACGCCTTTGGTCTAGTGGTATATGAGTTCTCCACCAACGTTGTGTGTTCAAGCTTTGCTCGTGAGATATATTGTGAGATATATGGTATATAATGTAATATAATTGCCGTCCAAAAAAATCTTATCAAAAAAAAATCAAGTTTTACCTCTTCTGTTTCTCTATTCTGCATAAAATAATACTCCTAACACCTAACAATAATCTGAGTTGATGTATGTGATAAGTATAACAATAATCTGAGTTGATGTATGTGATAAGAATGTAGATATTACCTTTAATCTGAGTATTTCCAAGTCTTGGTTGAAGCCAGATGACTTAAACTTGTCATGGTCATGTTAATTCAACATTCTTTTATAGACAGCTCACTCATTTTTTATACTTTTTTTTTATGATTGATTAGTTACTATCAATAGGCCAATAGTAATAAATTGACATGTATTTGTGTTTTGCATAGTGAATTAGAAAGCCAGGTATCATAACTTGGCAACACCATTTTTTGGGTGCCACATCAGTGTCATATCAGCATAACACCAACACCAACATCACTCATCTAATCATAACACCAAATAACACCATTCACCTCTTTATTTTCATAAAACCCCCTAAACAATTATTTCATTATTTTAACAAACAAACTATTTCATTCATAATTAAACATACAAATTACATTAAAAAAACACATTACGAAATAAAAAAAAAATACATTACGAAATAAAAAAAACATTACGAAATTAAAAAAAAACATTACGAAAAAAAAATAAAAAAACATTACGGAAAAAAATCATGCATTTGCGAAAAATTTAAAAAAAAACAAATACTCTCTTCCGTCTTCGTCGTTCCCCTCGTCACCCAATCATTTATCATTTTGTTTTTGTCAATTTTTTTTTGCTTCTTGATCCAAATAGGCGTCGTCTTCCGTTCCAAAATCATTCGTGCTCAGTAGCTAGAAACCTCAATCTCCATCCAACCCGCATTAGTGTGCGGTCTTTTTAGCTTGAGATTCGAAAGCCCTTTCGGGGTCTTCCCGTTTAGAAGAAGCTCCCTTGCTACATTAGCTCCCCGAATATTGGCCGACGCCCGCTTACGTCCAGGTGCTCGCAGTTGCGCTCGGATTTGGCTTTTCTTGGGGGACGTTTGTTTTGCGGGCGTGGTCGTGGTCGTGTCGTGACCGCAATAAATCCTCCTGGCTAGCCCCGGGGACGTCTACGGTTAAGTCAACTTGTTCCCGGTGCGTCCATTTCTGGGTGGAATCTCAAAACGGCTATCAAGCATCATTTCTGACCGAGTAAACAGCGACCACTCTATGCTCGTCACGGTATCTAATTTGAGCCCGTTTCAAATTAATCCATCATCGTTTTCGCATTTTCCCAACGTTTGGCCCGTTTTTATCGCGGCGTAGAACTTTTGGCAATTGGCATTCAACGTAAAGCATTTATTAGTCTAACATACTCTTCGTTACGTTTTGAAAAAATTTTCGAATTCACTTGTTCAAAACCCGTTGGATACCCAAAAAACGTGTCATGCTTTTTGTGAACCTTCCGACATTATTATCTTCGAAAACGGTTCACACGTTAACATGTTGCAAGCAATTTTTCTATGGACCGGTAGACAAACGGCCCGCTGCTACGGCTTTTGGGGCATCGTCCCTTCAAAACATTCTTTTCCCCTTCGGGCTTTAGGTTTTCTTGCGACCGCCTTTTTTTGGCAATCGAATTGGTTAGGGTGAGGTGATGTGTTTTGGGAATATTCGGAGTGGAATGATGGTGGGTTTTGTTGTTTGTAGTATTATTAAAATCACTGTTAGGATTTGGATTTGTTGCAATCGGAAAAAAACGTCGGTTGTTGTTCTTGTTGGTATTGTTGTAAAATTGTCCGGCGTCATCGACCCGGTGAGGAGATTCATGAAACTGTTGTTGGGAAATTCAGACATTTTTTTTATTGCTAAAAAAATGTATGTTTGTATTTGAAGAGTGGTGAATTTGTATGTGATTTTGTATTTGGTAATGTGTTGTATATATAGTTAGTTGAGTGAAAGGGGTAAAATGAATTTTTTATTTATTTTTAAATCAGCCGTTTTAGGAGGTAAAATGAAAAAATTTTAATTTAATTTTTTTTTAATAAATACTAGCCGTTAGGGGCTAAAATGAAACATTTCAAAATTGGGGGGAAAGAGTAAAATTTAAATTCTAGCCGTTAGGGGGGTAAAATGAAAAAAAAAAAATTAAAAACCACCCCAACGCGCGTTGGCCGGCCAACGCCGAGCCCAACGCCGTTGGGCAACGCGGTGGTGGGGTGTAGTAACGCCGGACAACGCCGGCCAACGCCGTTGCCGGCGTTACTACACCGAGTGCTCTTAGAAATGTCATCCATCCATCCATCCATATGGTTATTTTGTTTAATATCTGTGGACCTAATTGATTTAGGGCCCGTTTGGTATACCGGGATAAGGTTGGGTTTAGGCACTGAAAGTAGAAAACAAATGTTTGGTTAGACTATTGGGGTTAAGATTCGAGCATGTTACATAGATTTTGAGGGTTTTATAAATCCATACAAAGATGCCAGGTTTATGCCAGGTTTTATGAATTTATTGGGCCCACTAAATTGATGTGTCTATCTCTCTCTATAATATACATTGAAATTTTATTTTGTCAAATGTCTTATCAATGTAATAAAATATTATTGTTTCAATTTATAATATTATTTTTCAATACAATATTTTATATTCTCTCTTATATCAAATCTAAATCTAAATCCTAACCCAAATTTAAATTCAAATCCTAAACCCGTCTACAAATCAAACGGCCCCTTAGTTATTGTAAAACCCTACAATAACCAGGAATGTCGAGTCACAGTTAATGTTTTCGACCCATTCGACCCATTCGACCCGATTACCTAATTTAATGCGCCGGGTTGCCCGACCCTAATACCCAATAAAACTTAGTATCCTTATTTATCGGAAGTTGATTTGCACACTCTATTATTTGATTTGCACACTCAAATTATTGTGTCATGAATAAAAAAAAATGTGTATCCTTAATATTTGCCTTGAAGTGCTCGAATCAAAAATGTGTATCCTCTCTCACCAATCACACACGTGTCTCTTCCATAGCATCTCAATGATGATGACTAAGAGAAATGCTACATCCATCAAAAGTTTACAAAAAATTATCCACACAATGACATGGCATGTGAGTTGGACCAATAATTTTGTATGCTTTTTCTCTTTTATCATTTTCATCACCAATATTTGCATGACAAGTATATGTGTGGATTTCTTTTTGTAAATTTTTTGTGGATGTAGCATTGCTCGTCAAATTATATACTCTTTTACTAGTATAAACCGACATTTTCTCTCTCATAAATAACAGATCTGCTATTACTTTTCCTCATAATTCTTCATCTCTCACCCTTATTTCTTCCTTTCATGTTTCTTTTCTCATCCCATAATTCAAATAGATAAACCCACGGCCGACCACCATTTTCATAAACTCCTCCATCTCTTGA
>BQNB010077960.1:0-30683 GCA_026074375.1 Tanacetum coccineum
TGTTTAGAGTGCCTTTAGTAAATCAAATTTAGGGTTTATCAAATCTCTGGATGTGTCTGTAGTTTTTAGGTTTGTGAATCGGTAGAAGATAGAGAGAGAAGACTCGTACCCTAAATAAACTATACATGTCTCTCATTATAGATTGCAGCCGGTTTTAATTAGTGGATCAATGGATCGGGCGGGTATAGGTGGGTTTTCAAGTGGGTAAACGGTAGGTCTTCCGGCGGGTTCCGGTGATCGTTTCGGCGGGTCAAAACGCTCGGGTTCGGATGTATTAATGCCGAATATTTAATGGGGCACAGAAACAAATTTTTGGTCTTTAATATATATTTATAATGTTTGGCTCAATCATAATATTAATGATTTTATAAACATACAAATCTCTTTATGTGCTTTTAGTTTTGTATTTGATTATTCATGTAATAGATAGTTTATTACTCGTAATACTTTTATGTTACTAATTTGATATATGCAAATTAAATAATTAGTTAACAAATACTTCTGCCCAAAGGTGATGTATTTTGTTGATTGATTTTGCATAATTAAATGTAGAAGTTATTAATGGGTTGTTAATGGAACCAACGAGAAGTTAACAATTTCATCAAACTTCTTTTGTGAATCTAATTTTATGGTGTGGTTAGATTTCAATAACTAACATTTGCCTTATGGTTAGTTATACTTTTATGTTAATAAATTGATATAGTTCTCATTTTGAATAGTCCCTTATGTACATATGTATAAGTCATTTGCTTAGATAACCACTATAAGTTTCTTATAACCATTAAAGGTTAAAAACATGATTAAAAAAAGGAGGGGGCGGAATAATGTATTATATGGTCATAAAGTTCAACATGCATTATGATACGGTCATCTCATACCTCATACGGTCAGATAAAATAACCGATCAACGAGGATTAATGAGAATTAAAGAAAGATCGAATTGCATTATGATAAAGTTTAATTTTATAAACTCAATAATGACACGTGAAAGTACACTTTCACGTGTCATTACGATCATGTTTCTTTTCCATTCATATTCATTATGGCTTATGATAATCATTCTTCATTTAGAAGAGCTAATTGTATAATCGGTAGGGGTCCTGCATTAACTGTGATGCAAGTGATTATGCTGTTTTGCATTAGCAATTTTACTTGATTGTGATGAACTTATTAAATCAACAACTTGACAAATATTAACTAGTACAAAGCATAAATAGGTATACAGACAAGTGGGAGAATGTTAGAGAATATCATATTTCGATATTGGATATTTCTCTATAATTGTGTCCTAACTTATTTAATGCATTAGTATATTTGTACATTATATATTGTTGATTTATATGGGTAATATTAAGAGTAATAAAATAATATTTAGTTACCTTAATGAAACTCCGTAGGATATTGTATCTTGATGGGAGATCCAATTTCCTTAAGAGATAATGTCTAGGTAATGAATTATGGTAAGGAATACATAATCATACCTAAATTAGGAGTTGATCCCTGCTTGACCTCTCTTATAAATAGAGGATTATTCACCTCATAAAAATACACACAAACATTACGATCCATCACTAAGAAGAGAGGATTAAGTAGAAGATCTCCATCCTAACCGTGTTCTTCGTTCATGGTGATCCCATCTCTCGTATCAAGTAAGTTTTAATGTTATGCTTAATATTAATCAACAATAAACCCATAAGCCCATAAGCACATAATATTTTACAATACTCCTCCTTGGATATTCATCATTTATTATACGCTATAAACTGCCTCATTAAAAACCTTATCAAGAAAAACCCAATAGGATAAAAACTTGATGAAGAAAAGAGTGTAATGCGCATAATGCTCCTCCTCAATTTAATGTATATATTTCAAGCATTAGGTTTTGTTGTGAATAAAAAAATAAAATAAGTAATAGATAATGTTAATACAAATAATCCCATAAAATTTGCTTATTTCTATCTCACGACCTTCCTAGTTTTATTGATAACAAAACATAAAGAAACATCATGTTAAAACCATCTCTAAAAACATAAGATTTTAGAAAATCACAAAGTGTCATAAAAATGTGTATGCATTATTTTATGTAAAACCTAAACTATACACAAAATGCTTTCAAACTTCTTTATTATTTACATCACTCATGACCTAATCAAATGTAGCAAATCCAAGGAAAATCTTACAAGATTTCACATGATCTCTCAAGATTTTGCAAATCAAAATTAGGATTTGGTTACTGTAGGCCGGTTCCATTGATTTTGGCTGCCGGTTCCATTCATCAACAGAACTGGCAGAACCGGGCTACAGTAGTTTTCTTGGCTATAAATACCAAGTCATTTATCATGTTTTCACACATCTTCTCACTTAGAAATACTCTCTAATCATATGATATTTCTCTCTATTTTTCTTGCATACTTTCCTTTAGCATTTTATAGGTAATTTACTTCAAAGAAGAAAATTTCCAAACACCCCTTCGAGATGATCAAGTTTCAAAGCATCTTGCTTCGTATCTCCATAGCATCATCAAGATCACATTGCTGAGTCTTGAACATCATATTGTAGTTGTTAGTTATATTTATCATTGTAAATCAAGTGTAGTATTGTTGGTGTGATTCTACCGTGTGAAGAATCCGGTATTTAGCTTTGTACCGAAAAAGAGGTACAAGCAACATTATGAGGCTTCTCCGCCAATTGAAAGGAGTTCGGTGACTAGTGTTTACAAACTCTCGAGTAGGTGACTCAGGGAGTTGAGTAGGGCAAGGAAGGTGTCCTTGTAGCCGAATCACTATAAATACTCGTGTCTTGGTTATCTATTTCTAACTCTTCATTTATTTGCTTTCATATTTCTTACGTCCTATACCAATACCAATATCATAATCATTTCACGTATAGTTTTAAATAAATTTTAAAAATGTAACAATTAATCAAGAAAACTATCACCACCCCCTTCTAGTTTTCCATAATTGGTATCAAGAGCAAGGTTACTAAAGTTTTAAAATAAATTGTATTTTAATCTTTAAACGATTATGGATTCGGAAAACTACAAGGAGGGTCAATCTATGCAACGACCACCTCTTTTTGAGGCTAATTGTTTTATATATTGGAAAAACCATTTTGAAACCTATGTGAAATCTAAGGATATTGATCTCTGGTATATTATAGTTCATGGTAACTACAAACCTACCATTAAGGATAAAGATGGTAAGGATGTAGTCACCACTTATGATAAACTTGATGAAAACCAAAAGAAAATGATTTCTAAAAATGATGAAGCAAAAATGTTCTTATACAATGCTTTACCTAAAAAGGAATACGAAAGAATTTTCATGTGTAATACGGCACAAGATATTTGGAATTCACTAATAATTACTCATCAAGGTAACAAACAAGTTAAGGATAATAAAATAGATCTTTTCGTTCAAAAATATGAAGAATTCACTATTTCGGATGATGAATCTATAGATTGTGCCTTTTCTAGATTCAATACTATTATTACTTCTCTCAAAGCACTTGATGAATCTTTTTCAAGTCGTAATCATGTTAGGAAATTCTTAAGGGCTCTCCCTACCAAGTGGCGTCCAAAGGTGACGGCAATAGAAGAATCCAAGGACTTGTCAACACTATCTCTTGACGAACTCATCGGCAATCTCAAAGTGTATGAGGTAGTACTTGAGAAGGACTTGGAGGTCTCAAAGAACAAGAAAGAAAAATACAAATCTCTCGCTCTAAAAGCAAGACAAGTCTTAAGTGAAGATGATGCATCTTCCTCGGATAGCAATGATGAGGAATATGCAATGGCGGTAAGGGACTTCAAAAAGTTCTTTAGAAGAAGAGGCAAGTTCGTCCGACAACCCTATGACGACAAAAAGAACATCCGAAAGGCAAAGGAAGATAAGAAGGAAAAGGAGGACCGAAGATGTTTCAAGTGTGGTGATCCAAATCACTTCATTAGTGATTGTCCCAAACACTCCTTCGGTGATCAAAAAGCATTTGTTGTCGGGTGTTGGAGCGACAGTGGAGATGACTCCAAGAAGGAAGAGATATGTCTCATGGCCCAATCAAATGAGGTACAATCCGACACTCCTTACTATAGTAGTTCATCCTTAGATAATGAGTCAAGGCAAGATGAGTATGACAAACTTTGCAAAATTAGTCTTAGAATTATTAACAAAAACAAACACCTAAAAGCTAAAAATGAATCATTAAAAAGAGATGTTTGTGAACTTAAGTCTAAAGTAGAACAACTGGAAAGAAACAAGGAAATAAGTCATGAATGTGAGTCGTGTGACAAACTTGTAATTGAAATAAGCTCACTAAAACTAAAACTAGCTAGTTTCGAAAATAGTAGTTCATCTTTGCGGAAAATGGTCGAAATGCAAAAACCATCAAAAGATAAATATGGATTAGGATACACAGAGGATATACCTTCTACTAGCACTAATAAAATCAAAAATTTGGGTCCTCAAATTGACAAAATGCTCTCTGTAGAACCGGCGATGCCGGTTCCCTCTGCAACAGAACCGGCTTGTTCTGACGAACAGAACCGGCTGTCTGCAGCAGATACAGAAAATGCAAAACCTAGGAAGTAACATTGTAAAGAAAAATGACTCGGTATTAATAACTAGAAAGCCTACTCTAAGCCTACCTAAGAGTAACAAACAACCACCTATTTTAAAACTTGGTCAAGGCCATGGAAAAAGTAGGATCCAAACGCCCTATAAAACAGCCCATGGGAGACCAAATTTCTTATATCCTAAAAGCAACTATCATCAAGTCGAAAGGAAGGGTTTTGGGGGGGGTTTGGGTGGATTGGGGTTTTAAAGGAGGTTATTATGTTGGTGGTGGGAAGATGGAGGGGGGGGGGGGATTGGAGGGTTGGCGGTGAATGGGAACGAATCCTGTTCTTTAAAAATTGAAATTTTGCAATTTTAACCCTTCGGAAACAAAATTAATTTTCCTAGAAACTATATGATAAAAGAAAATTTTCTAAAAAAAATTATATTTTTTTGATTATTTTTCTATCTTTTATGGATTTTCTAAAAATTTAAACTAAGAAAAATGATAAAAATTAAACTATTAATGAGAAAAATCCAGAAAAATCACAAAAAGTCCTAAATGATGAAAAGAACAAAAGAAAAATAGAAGCAAGTGCCCAGCTTATCTAATAAGCTAGGAAAAACTCCTAATAAGCTACGGCTTTTATATAAGCTAAGATACCAAAAAGTGTATAAGAGAAAAATGGAAACAAAGACTCACGGATGAGCTAATGTAGCACAATGGTTAAGTATGAGAGTGTGTAAATGCTAGGTCGTGGGTGTGTGAAGGTTGAGGACAAAGGTTCGAATCCTGCCTCAACCTTTTTGATTTTTTTTTATTTTTGAAAACTTAAAAAAGCAAAGTTATAGACAAGCTAAAAATAAGCACTTTTACTAAAAGAAATTATTTTTGAAAAGCCCTAGATAAGCTGTAAAACAGCTGAAAACATGACAGACACTACTTAACTATATTTTTGGTATTTTGTTAAACTTTATAAACTCAAATTCTATCAAAAGCTAAAATTAGGACAAAAAGCTACTTTTTAATCTAAGTCTAATCTAATAAGCAGCTCTATCAAGAAATAAGCTAAAGAAAACAAGCCTTAAGCAACTTTAAGCACAAATAAGTAAGCTATAAACTAACAGGCCAATGAGCTACTTTTGAGCTTATTTTTAAGCATACTACTAGAACCTTATGAAGATTAGCTTAACACCTACTTAAAGCTTAGCTAATAAGCTTCTTAAAACAATAATCAGAAAACATTTTGAAATCTAAATAAGTACTGAAAAAGCAATAAGAAAAAGCTACAGGCTACTCTTGATATTTTTGGATTTTTAATGAAAAAACTAATAAGCTAATCCTACTGATTTAATAAGCTAATGACAACTGAATTTTAACCTAATAAGCTAATTAAAATATGATTTAAACAAAAGCTTAAAAGCAATAAGCAATAAAACTCTAAAAAGCACTTAATAGAAACTGACAACCAAACAGACCCTACAAGGATCTTTGAGCTTAATTTTTAGATAAGTAAATGGAACCTTATGAGAATCTAGCTTATACCATTTAAAAGCCTTACCTCTAAACTACTAAAAACAGCTTTTGAAAATCATTTTGAAACTCAAATCAACAAAGAAAAAGCTGTTGCAGACTGCTAACTATATTTTTGGTTTTTAAAGAAAAGACAATTGCTGATTTTAAAAGCTAAAAACAGATCAGGAAAAGAACTTTTAAGAACAAAATAAGCTGAGACAAATTGAAATTGACCTATAATCTACTTGTATTCTAAAAATTAAGATCTAAAAACAACTATTACCTTCTGGTTTTTAAGATTGAAAAGCTCTATTTATCCTAAATGCTATCTGATGCAGGATGCACACAAGACAATAAAACCAAAAGTGCAGAACTATAATTTTGACTTCTACACTAAATAAACACTAATTTAAGAGTTATGAAAGCAATTTGAACAACTAGACACTACATTAAGCTAGATTACCCTAATAAGCAAAACTATAAACCACAGATCTTAAACCACTACCTAAAAACAGATTTAACCTCTAAGGCCCTTAAAACTTGACATTACAAACTCTAGAATGAAGTTAAAAATCAATGCAAGGGACAAAATAGCCTCTGACAGTATTAACCTAAGTTAATACTGCCTTATGCCAAACACCCCTTTAAAATTGATAAATTCCATATGAACTTATGAAAAACAGATTTAATGATTAAAACTCTAGTACCAGATTTTAAACAGATTATAACAACCTCAATAAACAATTATCAATAAGCAAATAAGCCAGAAACAATAAGCTACTAGTTATGCTAACTATTTTTTAGTTTTTATGATTTTTAAGACAAAAGTAAGAAAACTAAGATCTAAGCTATTAATATTGAAAACAAATACTTAAACATACTTGATAAGCATAATAACAAGGAATTAAGCACAATTAAGAAAGTAATAAACAGAAAATAAGCAAATGCAATTATTAAGCTAAGAAACTTGAGATTTAAAGAACACTTACAAAAACCGTAGCTAAACAAAGGCAACAATGCTCAATGAGCTATTCTACAGCTCTAGCTTATCACAAGGATAAGCTAGTAAAAGTCCCATAAGCTCTTCCAGGTTAAGCTTATCATCTAAAAGATTCAGATCCATTAGCATAGGTATTTAACTGATTTTAGATGTTTAAGTAGATTAAAGGACTAATTGAGCTCAAATCTAAGCTTAGAGACTTAGATGAGCTTGTGATGAGCTTGTAAGAAGCTTATGAAAAGTGACAGCTTATTAAGTGAGGTTTTATAGAAAAGTGAGCTTGAGAAAAGTAAGTGTGAAACAAGGAAAACTTGATTCTTATTAATGAAAAGCTGAATACAATACTTGAAATCGAAATTACATTAAGCAAAGATTAAACTAAGACATTTTGAAAAGAAAATACAAAATAAGCTGAAAATTCTAAAAAACTAGCTCTCCCTCTATGAGTGATGGATGCCTCTATTTATAGCTGTAGTGAGAAGCTTCTAGGAATCTAGCCCGCTCCTCATCCATTTGATCTTGGCCCTTGATTCTTCCCTCATCATTGGATCCTCAATCGTACCCGTAGGATTAGATTTGATCACACGGATTGCCAACGTGGCATTCCGTGTGTCAGAGCCATTGTGTGCTTTTTTTACACTTACTTTAGTGCAAATTCTTTGTCCTTGATGTGTTTCTTGTCAGACCCGCGTGACCTCCTTTGTACAATTGGACCAATAAGGAGCTTTGGTGACGTATTCTTTTGCCATGTTGGACCTTAGCACTTGAATTACTTGGCCACGTACTTGATTTTCATTTACCCCATGTTTTGAGCTAGGTAACTCGTGAAAACGATGAATGAATAGTAAAAGTTATTGCCGCCATTTTACCCTTTTATTTATTATTGTTTGGTAAATTTGACCGGGGTTATTGGGAGGGTTGACTTGGGCCGGGTATAAGGGTTTTAACCTTAGGCTTTTATAAAAGGATGGGCCGGGTAAATGATTTAAAGGAATACAGGGTTTAGGTAAATAAGGGTTTTATTTAAGGATCATTTATGAATTTAGGTTTAAACATTAGGGCTGTTTTGGAGATTTAAGAATTTTATCTTTATAAGTTTGACCAGAGTTAACTTGTTGACCATGGTTGACCAAGGGTTGACTTTTTGACCCTTCTTGCTATCAAATCCCCGGATCTTGTGTACTTTATTCGTTCTCGTGTTTGTGTTTGTCCGGTTTTGACCGTTTTCTTGTGATATTTGTAATATTCATACCTACACAATCACAAAGACAAAACAATCAATATACAAGCATTTTAATCACAATTTTGTCTTTTATGGGTCATTTTTGATATAAAACGGATATGTGTATTCTCACATATCAGGCCTCTCTGGGGTGTCGTATCGACGAGTTTTGGATTTACGATTTAAAGTATCCTGGCTCCTCATACGTTCACTACATGACCTCTAAATTATGATAGCCCGAACGATAGTATGATATTATTTATAAAGGAAAATAGCCAAACGAAACTTTAGGGATACTTCATTAATATAACAATTTAAGGATATATGAACAACAATATAATCAAAGTCAATAACTTTATATTATCGTACCTTATTCTAAGACACGATCACTGTACTTTCATAGGTCATCGTTAAATCTCATGATCTCGTAATACACTATCTATCATTATAATCCACTACTGATCACTACGGTGAGTTCATAGCCCCAACTTTATTTAATTGTTTTATCAACTCTTTGGGGTGAGATACCTGCTAAAACATCTACTTACGGATAATTAATTTCAAAATTGTATGCTTTCCTAAATATATTATTTCTTGTGTCTAAGTCCCTTCATGCCATAAGTCCCCCCACAACATGGACCATTAATTACTTATGTGTGAACGCGAATATTATGGATATGCCTATCAGGACATGGAACCACCTCTTCCACTATTTCCACCACATCATTCACCAAATCTACCCTCGATCAACCCACAACTTCCGCCATTAGGACCTAACAATCCTTTCCCCAGGCTAACTCATGAAATGTATTGTGAGCATTGCCAACGAACTCAAGCCCTCATCGACAACTTCCAAGGGGAAATGAGATTCATTCTCGATCGCCTTAATGTTCTTTTGCATAATTTTTAGAATAATATTTAGAAGTTTAATAAAATAGTTGATTCGTTAAAGAATCTCTTGTTATCTTGTAATGTCTTTTATGTTCTCTTCCTTCTAGATAAATATTTTGTCTTGCTTCCAAGCTTTGATACCAGATTAATAATGTGTGATCATTCAAAAATGTGATTAAAATTCGAAGAATTTGACTTTTTCCAAAAGTCATCAGTTCTGTCCGATAACAAGCCGGTTCCATTCAAGGAATAGAACCGGTCAGCCGGTTCTACATAAGTAAACTTTTGGTTTATGTCCACTAACTTTTCTTTTGTAGGTATCTACATAGCAGGGGGAGCATATACCATCCTATTTAACTTATTTGTTTTGCAGATTTTTATGCACCTCTCAAAGGGGAGCTTACCGATTACACTAGAATCGGCAAACCTAGGTTAACCTATTCCGTCTTTTTGTTTCGACAAAAAAGGGGAGAAGAACAATGGATTTAAAATAAATCTCAAACCATTGAAAAATTAGTCTTTGTATTTTAAATCATTACGTTTTGTCATCAACGAAAAAGGGAGAGATTGTTAATACAAATAAACCTATAAAATATGCTTATTTCTATCTCACGGCCTTCCTAGTTTTATTGATGACAAAACATAAAGAAACATCATGTTAAAACCATCTCTAAAAACATAAGGACTTTTGAAAGGGAAAATCACAAGTGTCATAAAAAAACGTGTAATGCAATTATTTATGTAAACCTAAACTATACACAAAATGCTTTCTAACTTCTCTATTATTTACATCATTCATGACCTAATCAAATGCAGCAAATCCAAGGATAATTTTACAAGATTTCACATGATCTTTCAAAAAAAAAAAAGAATTCAAAATTCAAGAAATAATAAGAAAGTATTTTGGGTGGTCAAAATCAAAATTCGGATTTGGTTACTATAGGCCGGTTCCATTGATTTTGGCAGCCGCTTCCATTCATCAAAAGAACCGGCAGATCCGGGCTATAATACTTTTCTTGGCTATAAATACCAAGTCATTTCTCATGTTTTCACACACCTTCTCACTTGAAAATACTCTCTAATCATCTGATCTTTCTCTCTACTTTTGCATAGTTTCCTTTAGCATTTTGTAGGTAGTTTACTTTAAAGAAGAAAATTGCCAAACACCCATTCGAGACGATCAAGTTTCAAGCATCTTGTTCCGCATTTCCATAACATCACCAAGATCACATTACTAAGTCTTGAACATCATATTGTAGTTGTTAGTTACAGTTATCATTGTAAATCAAGTGTAGTAGTGTTGGTGTGATTCTACCTTGTGAGGAATTCGGTATTTAGCTTTGTACCGAAAAAGAGGTATAAGCAACGTAGTGAGGCTTCTCCGCCAATTGAAAGGAGTACGATGACTAGTGTTTAACTCTCAAGTAGGTGACTCGGGGAGTGGAGTAGGGCAAGGAAGGTGTCCTTGTAGCCGAACCACTATAAATACTTGTGTCTTGGTTATCTCTTTCTAACTCTCCATTTATTTGCTTTTATAGTTCTTACGTCATATACCAATACCAATATTACAATAATTTCACGTATAGTTTCAAATAATTTTTTTAAAGGCAACAATTAATCAAGAAAACTATTCAACCCCCCCCCCTTCTAGTTTTCTACATGTTGTATTAGCAAATCATTCACTTATAGCTCGAATAGACTCTATCGAGACAACCACATCAATCCCATTACCCCCCGGTGTAACAAAGTACGAATATTTAGTTTCTTTCACTTGGTTTACTAGTAACATTAGCATACGAAGACTTACCAGGGGCGTTAACAGCCAAAGTAGTAACCGACGTAGATAATGGTGAAAAAGATCCTAGAATAGTAGTATCTTCAAAAGAGCTTAGCTTTTCCATCTCAACCATCTTGTCAACCATAAACTGTCCCATATTCTCCATCTGTGCATTACCAAAAGCAACAATAACGGATGGTAAAACACCATCTTTGACTACCTCAAGATTCAAAGCATTCACATTCTTCTCCTTTATACCTCTCCCACCCCACTCCCTTTTTGGCTTAGAAAACCACGTTCTATTACCCCAACTTGAAAGAGAAGCAAACAACCAGTAGCATAAACACCTTATTAGACCCTAAACCCAATGACGAGATAAATAAGAAAAACCCTAGGATTGAACCCTAGTGATAGAATAGACAAAACAAACTTGCATAGTAACAACCATACAATATGTTAAGGAAATTATAGCAGCAAGGGTTGATAGGGTTTCCTGAATATCTTCAAGACACGCCAACGAACCAAGAGAGCAGTAACCAAACCACCAAAGCCTAAACGCAAAGGGATCGAAACCCTAACTGAGCGATAGGGAAATCAAACTCAGGAAAGGATTAACAGGATAAATAGTTTAGGTTTAGCGTAAGCAAACCCTAAACACAAAGATGTTGACCCCTTATAGAGCGATCGTAATGAACAGACACAAAGGAGATCGATCGATGATGTGTGTTGAGCTTAGGGTTGTCGCCAAAAATCGCTAGAGAAGGGATAAGGAGTTGACGTATTGAATATTACTATAAATCCCAGTTTAAAAAACCGAACCGAATTCAAATTGGATTAAACTGAAAACATAACCCAATAACCTGAATTATATTTTTAATTATTTATTCATTTAATTATATACTTCATCTGTCCCGTAATTATTGTCCATTATTGACTTTTAAATTTTTTTATTTTTCAACTTTAACCGTAATATTTTTGTTTGAGTTATATAATACATAATGAAAGTTATAAAAATGAAAATACATCAAATAAAATCCCATCGTTGACTACCAAGCCTGAACCCTCAAAATTCAAGGTTAAGAAAACTAAGAAACTAACCATAATTCCTTTCCCATTAAAGGGTGGTAAAGAATCAAAAGGCCTCAACATTCATTCAGTAGAGTCCTCATAGGCCAAAGACATTCAAAACCTAAACCAAGCGCTTGTTATCTCTCTGAAGTTTCAGGTAGTCAATAAAGGGCACTACAAGTAACTTCCACAAAATATTATTAAGGAGGTAGAAGTGAAGATCAGGGCAACCTAGGTCCAATAGAGAGTCATAGTTAGAGTATGCACACCCTCCTCTCAAAACTTCCTTACAATGTGATTATGAACTCAGAGATAATGGTTCAAGGTTTACAAAGCCCAAACTTCACTTGAATAATCTTGACTTGGACCTTGACAAATGACAGTCAGGTCCAAAGGGTCACACTCATGAGGAACTAAACCTCACTCAACACCCAGGGTTTTGAATTACAATCAAAAGGACCTATTGAAGGAAATAATTCATCACAACCTTTTTGTTTGAAACAAGAAAAGTGTTAGTCACTTCTATTATAACATTAGATAGCTCGTATAGCAATATTTAGAAACTAAATAGTCTAGTAAGGCTCAAAGCACATCATGAACCCACTAAGGGTCCATATGGCTGGCCACTCTAGGATATAAATACCCCTCTCCATGCCTTGGATAGGGTTGGTTGTTTACTTCTCATTTTCACTAATCTAATATTTCCCTTTTTCTTTTCTCTCTCTAGAAGTATTCATCCCTCCCTCTCTCTCTTTAGTTCTTCATTTCTTTGATTGTGAGGTTAGATAATCTAATATTCTTCAATTGGTATCAGATCCATGAGGTGATATAGCTTGGTTTTATGTGCGTTTATATTACTTGTTTTGTGCGTGTGTTTGGTTCGAACATAGTACAAAAGATTTCATCTTTTGTGTGTTCTTATACCATAGAGATTAGTACTTTCTTGTTTCTTTATCTTAGTATAGGCTAGTTGTACAAGAAAAACTTTGGAAAAACTTAAAAATCTTTATCTTTTTGTTGTTTTTGTTCGAAAAAGGGTTTTGGGTACAAGATACTTGATTTCAAATTTTTTGTGTTAAAATACATAAAGTTTGTGTTTTTAAGGTTCTCCTAGTCTTAGAATAGCCAGAAGTATAAGTGATTTCAAGTAAAAACGTCAAAAATTGTGTTTTTAAGTGATTTGAAGTGTTTGAAGACGACTTTTTATACATACTATTTGAATTCGGCGATTTATACGTATTGAATTTGGCGATTTATACGTTGTTGAATTCGGCGATTTATACGTGTTTGATTCTGGTGATTTATACGTGTTGAATTCGGTGATTTATACGTTGGGTATAAGGCAATTTATAGGTGTTTGATTTTGGCTATTTATACGTGTGTCAAAGTCGGTAATTTATACGTGTTTGGATTCGGCAATTTATACGTGTGTATATCCAACGATTTATACGTGTTTCAAATCTAGCGATGTATACGTGTTGAAAATCCAGCGATTTATACTTGTAGAATAATAGTAATCTTTGATTTATGCAAGAACTAGAGAGAGAGTGGGTTGGATGAACTTAAAGAGAGAAAGTAAATGGAATGTATATTATGTGTGTGAGAAAATGAACAACCAACTACCTCTCTAAGGCATGGAGAGGTGTATAAATACCCTTAATGTGGCCGGCCTAGGTGGGCTTTCATGGGCTTTTCCTAACTTAGCCTATTAAGGTTCCAAAAATAACTAAACGAGCTATCTACCGATATACATGGAAGTGACCGACACTTTTCGTATTCCTAACAATCTCCCCCTAAGGGAGGTCACTCCATTTTACAAAAACTTAAACCTAGCATACTATGCTGAGTCTTCATTCTTGTGCTGGCAGACTTGAATTTACTTCATTACTTCATTTTGTGAATATGTTGTAGTGATCTTGACTTTTAGGCTGGAGCACATTCCTTTGACTTTAACTTGTATGTGAGTATGTGATCTTGAGCACTATGAGATCATCAACCAAGCATAAACTCTTTTTGCCATCTTGTAATCTTTGCATCTTGTGAAACTTGTGACTTTGGGACCGACATGCTCATACCTTTTTTGATTTGATAACTTAAAAGCTGTAATGATGCATCTTTCTCGAATTTCTTTAACTTTAACACTTCGTCACTTCGAGAAGAACGTACGGTATCAAAGTAGCGGAAGTCTTGAAACATGTACTTGAGCTTTCATGATGTCTTTATGTTTGTCGGTCGGGTATAAGCATGTGGCTATGAATCTTGTGAGTCAGCTGGATCCAGGTACCTTCATTTTCCATCTTTATTTATTCCTGAAATAAAACAGTTAGCAATAAAGTGGGGGGACGAACATGGCTTTTTCATTCGCCCGTGTTTGGTTAGAGTAACCTACGAATCTGTGAGGATTGACTTGTGATCAGGTAGATTCAATTTAAGAAGAATCTCCTTGACAGGATTTCCAACTGAAGTATTAAGTCTTTCTAACACATGTGTATCAGATTCATCAAACTCAACATGTTCTCATTATCGGAACGTCTCAAAGCAGACAACACGATAAGAGTGAACCAGCGAGTTACTATCTCACCGATTGAAATAAAAATTGATTTGAAAATCAATCGACGTGTCACTTGCTAAAGTGGTTTTGTGATACATCGAGAGTGTTAATCATTTCAAAAATTCATCAATCGTTGATCCATAACTTGGAACAAGTTTGATTCTTGTAGAATCGCACCATCGTTTCTTTCCAGTTGTCACAAGTTTGATTCGTATAGAATCGCACAAGTCACCTACCATGAGCTTGTTTGATGTTGGCTCAAGCAGGATTTCCATCTTCACTGTGAATTATATCACTCAGATGTTCTGGCAAAATCACAGGGATAATGCGTTGGACTCTTAATATATTTCTCGTTATTCATATTGTGTGAGATAGCAAGCTTAATTTTGATAAGTGTCCTATGAGATTTTTGGATGATCTCTTTTGGCTCTAGACTCAATAGTGCACTTTGATTTTAGTGATCGGAGGCTGGAGCAGACTGACACCTTTTCAATATCAACTAACTCGGAGTGAGAAAGTTGATAGAAATGTGTGTAATCTCCGTGAGAAATGAAACAAGAGTCTGCTGAGAGACCTTGAGTGGCTAGGGAGGGTTGTGCAAAGCGTTACTGGGTCCATGACTGTATTCAATGTCAGAAAACAACTTAGTGTTTCCGACAGATTATGCATTGACCCGGTTTCTGCCTAAGTGTATGGAGGGCTTCTTTCTTTTCACCCTTTTCCTTACATTTCTTTTTCATTCTTTAACCCCTTCAGTGCTCACTGAGACTTCATAACTAACACCTTGTTGGGTTTATTCCAGTTATAGCTCCATCTCAGTCAACACTTTTCCCGATTCTCACTTTTTCTCCTTTTGTATCATACCTAAGGACTTCTACACTAACTAGTGGATATCCCTGGGTAGATCCCTCCGGTTCTGGTTGGATCATGGGATTTAAATACCTATGCTTAACCACCTTATAACTCTATAAATTTAAGTACATGGTCGGTCTTTTGGGTATTCCATCTCAGTCAAAAACCAAAATCATTAAAAATTTCAATCAAAGTGTTTGATATACATATCAAAAGATTTACACTTTAAAAGTTTTTCATCATTACTAAAAGCTCCCTCTTAACATGTGCACCGTAATCGTAGTACATGCTAAGTGTGAAGTGCATTAAGTCCATTTTATCTGATCACATTTCAATACAAATTAGATTCAGTTTAATCATATTTTCTCCCCTTATCCAAAATGTTAATCCCTTGATATTTTAGATATCAATTGATTAAACTTTCGGGGACAAAATGTTACACATTAACTAAAAGGAACATTTTAATGCTCCCCCTCAATATTTGAGGGTATATAAGATAGTGTTGAGTACAAAAATTCAATTTTTTTAAAATTCACTAAGAAATTCTTGAAAATTTTGTACTCGGGCACTCCTTATTATCACCATAAAGTCTACACTACATATATACAAATTCACAAAATTATTATGTATGAGGATGGACCTTTTAATGATGAGGACACCATATGATGAATCGTATGGTCCTTTGAAGTAGCCGAAGGTCTTCCCCGTATGGTCTTCCTCCAACAAACTTTTCTAAATTTCTCATCAGCCTTCTATCTCTGAGCTTTCTATCAATGGCATTGATCATCACTCGAGCTCTTCTCTTGTCTTGATTAGTCCATCGTCTCTTCGGCAAGTACTCCATCTGAATCCCGATAGCAATATCGTTGAGGGCAGTATGAACATGATTTAGTGTGCCGTCACTGAACTTGTGAAGTTCATCAGTGCGCATCAGACGATTTCTGTTCATGTCGTCCTGATAGATAATGCCTTGGATGTCAGGGTAGGCAGTGTAGGGAGTCATTTTTCTGAGGTCTGAACGTTGAGAGTCTGGTCTTGAGAGGTTGATCTTCTTTTGGTAGCTTTCGACTGCCAATTGTAGATCTTCCACGCGTTCTTGAATGACAATACGACGTGTGTACATTCTCAAGGCCACATTCAATGCATATCGTTCATCCAGACTAAGGTTGGTCAGCTTGCCTTGAACAAGAAGGAGTAACATGTCTTCAATGTCTTGGCGTCGAAGTCTCTTGAAGTCGCCTTCTCGAAACTTGTATAGCTTGTCGTCCTGTCGTCGAACAGTTATCTCTTCTAAATGACTGTAACCATAGAACTTCATGATCTTAAGACTGATGACTGCGATGATCCTATGCTTTGAGTATACATCCTTTGAAGTTTCCATGTTGGTAGCATATCCATAGAATCTCTGACATTTTGGACCCTAGTGATATGTTCCCCAGTAGGCGTGTTTGTCAGTAGACAACAGCTACGGTACTCCACATACTTCTAGGGATCCTGTCTTCAATCCATTTAATTTGACCATAATCAGCAGCCTTTATCTTTGTAATGGAAGTGGTGTACTTGTGACTTAAGCTTCCTCTTTTCGGATATTTAAGATAGTTGTTGATGAAATGATCGAAAGGGATAACAAGACGACCTCGTGCATTCGGAATCAGAGGTAGGGGCTTGCTGAGATCATGGGGATATGTCGTTCCTTCAGGATTATTCCAGTCTAATTAATCATTGATAGCTTTGAAGACTTCTTCCAAGTGATATTCCAATTCTGCTACACTCTTGCACGAACCTTTCATGAGATCATAGGTAGGACCGGTCAACAACTCTTGAGTCAAATAGTCAATCTTGAGCCGGTTCATCATGAAGGCATAGAAGTCGATGGGAGTAGCCATAAATTCATCAAATGAAGGTTGTGAGCCAGCAACTTGTGCCAAGTGAGTAACGCATGGTTGAGGAGGTTGGCCAATGACGGTCTTTGTTAGGTGCCATTCATGATCAGGAGTTGGAGAGCTTGAAGGATGCCACTAACGTTCATCTTGTGCCTCTCTTGCAGGAGTTACATCATCGTCTCTAGTGTTGAACTCTTGATGTGTAGAATCATCCAAGTCAGTTGGTTGAGATCTGGACGCACCTCTAGAAGAACTTGTTGTCTTGCTCTCCTTATGAGTATGATCATTGGTTAACTCAGTTTCCTTGCCTGATCTCCTTCTTTTTGTCCCTCGGTTTGATCCAGCGGAGGGTTCTTCATCTTTATCTTCATCACCGTGGCCTCTTGAAATTGTGACTACATCACCATAAGTTGAAATGATGTCTTTGTCAGTGTTATATGCTTCGACCAACGCATTATAAAGATTCTTCTGAACTTCAAATCTGTCAATTGATTTATTTTCTTCCATTTTATCCATGAGAATCTTCTTTAATTCGAGTTCTGAGAGAAAAGAGGCTACTGCGTAAGACGTCTGAGGTTGTTTGGTTGTACGGACCAACACTTCAGCTCCCAAAGTGTCGGTAACATATTTCTCAAGTTTTGACATGATCTTGGAGGTTTGAGCTTTAACCTGCTGCTTGATAATTTTGGTCATGTTGGAGTCAAGTGAATTGATAAAGTCTTGATTCTCAGCTTGAGCCTCTTCTCTGAGCTTGTCTGACTTGAGCTGAACAGCCACATCAACTGCTTCTTTCATCTTTGTAGCAAGGTATTTATCAACAATACCAGGAATAGAAGAAATGGCTTCAGCAAATGGATTTGATTGTTTGAGCATAGACAGTTCAGATTCCAATGCGGTTACTCTCTGATCAAAACCGAATAAGGATGCAAAGTTTGGAATTTCTGGCAAGGTTGTTGTTGGAAAAGTTGTTGAGGTTGTCGTCACTGGTGTTTGAAGTGAATGAATGTTGAGAGTTGATGGTTGAAGAGTTGTTGTATCGGAAGAAGGTGTCTCAGTAGCAGTAGTAACTGGTATGTCTACAAGAGTATCAGACTGAATGTTTTGATTTAAAACTGAGTCAATACCTTCATCCATAGATGGGTTGATGAACTTTGAGACCAAATCTGACGCAGATGAGCTTTGCTGTTGGACTACAGGAGTGACAGCAGTTGGATTCACATTAGCGTCTTCCGTGTCTTTGGTTGCATGAGCTTCAATCATCCCAGCATCTATCCTTTCTCGGTTGAGATTCAAATCTCCATAGAGCATCTCTTCATCACCATATTCTTCTCCATCTTCCACATCATCGTCCTCTTGGTTTCACTTTTCTCAGAGAGTTGATAATCAGGTGGTGTGTGTACTCTCTGATCCGACATATCTTCATCATCTCCTGCTTTCTCTTCATCTTCCACATTTTCTTCTTCGTATTGATCATCAGGCGTGTAAGTTGACAAGTTTGGGTGAACAAAATCATCACCTTCATCATCTAATTTATTTTCATCACTGTCATCATGCGCGTCTGACGCTTCATTAACATCATCATCATCATCATCACCGTCACTAAAAGTCTAAGACTGTTCCTCACTATCTGAGTTATATTTAGGTACATCAGGAACCTCTAGTTTGTCACTAGCTCCTTCATCTGTACCAGACTTCTTCTATGGTTGCTCATCAGGAACCTTTGACAGTGTGTCAACTCCATCACCTAAGCCACTTGCATGTGAATTTTGTGTTTGAATCCGGCCTCTTTTGGTGGCCTCATTTGTTCTTCTTCAGTCAAAGCAACTTCAGATAGCACTATTAAACCTTTTGCTTTAGACTTTGTAGCAGGTTGCTTTTCCTTAGTAGATTGAGCCGCCTTTAATGAAGTCTTGAGTCTTTTGCCTTTTGAAGCTTGAGCAGGCTTCTCCTTGGGAGATGATTCAGAATCAGCTTTCTTCTTTTTGGGTTTTGGAGTCTTTTCACCAGTAGCATAAGCATGATAAGTCTTGCAGGCTTCAGACTCCAACATGGCTTGGTTTGTTAAGTGCTGAGAGAGATTGGCACCGTATATTTGTGTGTCTTGATGTTTGGAGATAACCCTTATTGTTGTAAACATGGAGTCATCCCTGGCAGTGTGCCAAATCAAACATTGGTCAACAAAAGTCAAAACCCAAAAAAATTACCCATTTAACCCTCAAAGATCTCACAAAAGTCCAAAAATAGCCCCTCACCTCTTATTGGCCTTAAAAAACCTTAATGGCCTAAAAAACTAAAAAAACCCGAAAATCTATACCTAGATCCAAAGCCCAATAACCACAAGCCCAAACCCTAGTCCAACTCTTTCTTTAAACTCCAAGGACCCAATTTTGTAATTTCAGAAAGTCCTTTTTATAACTAGAAAAGGAGAAAAGAAAGACAAGGACCATTTGTGTAATTAGCCCAAACTTCCAATTGAAATTACCCTTTTCAGTTATAAAACTTGGCGCAAACACATTAATGTTCACACTTCGTACCCCAGTTTTCCAACCACTAGTTAAAAACCACATGGGTTTTGAATTGAGGGGTAAAGAAAGTCATCAAGTGCACTACAAACCAAATGGCAGGGAAAGTACAGTCAAATCAAGAGCAATCATGGGCTACTCAAGCATAAAGCACACGAGCTATGAAAGAAACACAAATGGAGGCGTGTGTTTTGCACTAAACACACACACAACAAACTAGCACAAAGCGTCACATCAAAGAAGTACAGCCTTTGGTGCAATCCGTGTGAGTTGCAAAATGATCAAACGCTCAAAAACACATTGTCAATGATTAGAAGAATCAAGGGTGCGGATTAAAGGAAGGGGATGGATTCAGGGGTCCTAGAAGCTTCGATGGCAGCCTATAAAAAGAGCCTCACTCTTCACACACACACACACACGTAGCCTTAGATTTTAGTTTTTAGCTTAAATTTCTTTTTCTAGCAAATTATCTTTAAATACTTGTAACTTTCTTATGAGTAATGTAACCACAGCATTATGGGTTTAATGATAAAATTCAGTTTTTTTAATCTCTCATAAGCTCTTTTGTCTAAATTCATACGCTCCCACTTTTTCTATTAATTGTTAAGCTAAGACAATAAGCTCATAAGCTCTATTCAGCTCTCATGAGTCTCTAAGCTCATGATTGAGCTTAATTGGTCTTAATCACTCTTTAATATCTTAAACCAGCTTAAGGACTTTAATAATTGGATTTATAAGCTATGGAAGGGGAGCCTAAAACTTTGAAGAGGTCCCAAGGACTTTAACCTAGCTTAATTAATAAGCTATGGGAGCTAGTAGACTAAGCTCCTAAGAGCCTCTTAGCTTCTGTTAAGCGAATGTTCAAAAGTAAGTTTTCATTTATTTACTGTTATAGCTTAAGATAATTGGTAGTAGTGATGCTTTATATAGGCTAAATTCTGCTTATTTTGCCTTATACTTATTGCTATATTTGAGTGACTATATCCATTAGTGCTCCTTAACTAAATTCTGATCATACATGTGTTAGAATATATATTAAAAAAGTAAGATTTCATGTCTGTCAAAATGGTAAACGGGGTGTTTTGGGCACAAGCAAGTTTGAAACCACAAAAAGTTCAAATATTTTTGTCAAAACACTTTGTAAAGCTGAGTTTTTATAAGAAATCAAGATTCAAAAAAGGGTTGTGAGTTCTTAAGAATTTTAGTTTAAATAAATTTGGGCGGTTATTAAACTTGTTCCCTAGCACCAGGGGAGCTTTTAGCTTAGGTTTTTAATTACTTATTTTAGATCAAGCCTTTGGCTTGTTGATTGAGGCATGAATTAAGTTTACACACATCTATTTAGTGTTTTTATGAGCTGCAATAGAATCCATAGTTTAAACACTGCATATTTATGATATTGCACCTGTGCAAAGTAGCACCAACAGGAACCAAAGCTGCTCCTGCTAGGTCACTTTAAGCTTAAATTATTTAGCTAGGCAATCATATGTTTTAGGCTTAAAAATTCAAGTAGGATAAAGTCTAGGTGTAGTCTTGTCTACCCGTAAACTTATTACTTTGCACAAGATTGATCAAAGGTTGTTTAAGCTCGAAATTATTAGCATTAATTGGTGGAACAACAATAGCATCTTCATACCCCTCGATGGGTGCTTGTAACATTTGGGCCATGGTACGATTGTCGGCCATTGCAACAATGTTTTGATTGACAATTGGTTCTTCTAAATCAAAATTTTCAACAACAACCGGAGGAGTTTGTTGTTGACGACGTCTTCGAGATTGCGAACGAGTGCGCATAAAAAGAAAAACTAAAAATCAAAAAGCAAAACTTTACACTATTTTTTTTACAATGAATTTTAACGGTTACACGGAAGAGACTTAAACCAAATAATCAACTACGTCACGATAGCTCTCGAAAATTGCTTTTCAAGGTGAGCCGTACTTCGTAGAGACACAAATGGCAAGTGTTAAATCTTTAGTTCGATTTGGGAACCAACAAGTTCACCGAAATTGATTATGATAATACCTCCGTTAAGAGTATTATATTTTGGTATTTTTTACCAATTGGTGACTTTTTATCTCTTAATTAAAAAGGAAGATTTTTTTTATCTTTTACTTATACTAAAAAGAAAAGGAAAATATTTTTTTACTTTTTATATTTTATGATTTTTTTGGATTTTTGAATTATTAAACAAGAATGAAACTTTCGAGGGTGAAAGGATCTTCAAACCAATTTAAACTAAAAACGAAGGAATCTTAAACACTAGTCCCCGACAACGGCGCCAAAAACTTGGTGTTGAAAGTTTTATATACCAAAAATATATAAAAAATATAATACTTTAAAAGAGCAATTAAGAAAATTCCCTAAGGAAAATTCACTCTCAAAAATATATATAATATAATATATAATTCGTATATTTAATCGGGTGAGTATGATCACCCGGGTCGTTTTCCCAACGACTAGTGAAATTGAAACCTCGTTTAAGCTTGAATTCTGATTTGAATAAGAAAATAGACGATAGCAACAATTAAAATTGAACAAATAAAGGTAATTAAACAATTAAACAAATACAAGAAACAAATAAAATGCGACAATTAAGCAAGTAACTAAATTTTACTCATAAAATGTAAACTAAATTTCTAAACCTAAGATAGGATAAAAAAAAATTTAGGAAAAAGAAAAACATTTTTTTCTTTGTTTTTAAATTTATTATGAATTAAAAACTAATTAAATCTAATTAAATCTTGAAAAATAGCAAATTAAGTACTAAAAATTGGGAAAAATAATTTTTAAGCTTAGAAAAGTCTAAAATAACATAAAAACTCAGAAAACTATTTTTAACTATTTTTAAAATTAAATTCCTATTTTTAAAATTAAAAATTAAAGCTTAAAAATGAAAATTAAAATCTAAAAGTGGTGAAAATGATTTTACTGAATGTAAACCTTAAGCTATTTTTTATAAAACTAAAAACTATTTTTTTGTATTTTTCTGAAACTTTTTTCTATTTTTTATTGATTTTATAAGATTTTAACTTTTGAAAATTGATTAAGAATAAAATTTAAGCTGGAAAAATCTAAAAAATTCAGGGTAAATCTTAAACACTAGCAGGAACACAAGAAAAATAAGAAAAACCAAATTGCTAAACGAATAAGCCCTCAAATGAGCTTATATAGCTACGGCTTATTATTGAAAAGGGAAATGAAAACGTGTTTAAGTATTTAAAGGAAAGAAACAATGACGGATGAGCTAATGTAGCAAACTGGTTAACATGTTGGGTCTATAAGTGTGAGGTCGTGGGTTCGAGTGTGGGCAACCCCTTTTTGCTCTTTTTTTTATTTTTGACTTTTATGAAAATCTAAATACTAGGACTTATAGAGGACACAAAAATAAGCTACTTTTATAAAAGAGACTTAAACTGAAACTAACTAATAAGCTTAAAAACAGCTTATCAAAAAACTGTCACAGAAACAAGGTGTTTGGGCTTATTCTCACTTAAACAGCTATATTAAGCTCAAATTAAGCTCAATTTTAAAACCAAAAGAAGTTTTGGAAAGCTAGTGATGAGCTTAATCTATTTGTGAAAAGAAATTTGGACTTAAAACACTAGAGAACAACTGTAAATGAAGATGAAAGTAGCATACTCAGGAAATAAGCCAAAGTGCTCAAAATCTTATTAAGCTCAAATGCTCAAAAAGCAAACTTAGACCTTAAGCTTTTGTAAACTACTTTACCTAGATTTAAGCTAGATAACTAGATCATAAAAAACCTAACTATAAGCTAGAAATCAAAACTTTAAATCCTAAATCTTAGACCTACTATTTTTTTGGCTTTTTGAATTTTTGTGACTTTGACAGCTAAATTAAGCTAGGTAAATAAGCTAGAAAATGTAAATTAAGACTTAATCTATAATAAGCTACACCTAGACTTTATCCTACTTGAATTTTTAAGCCTAAAACCTATGATTGCCTAGCTAAAATTTAAGCTAAAAGTGACAGCAGGAACAGCTTGGTTCCTGCTGGTGCACTTTGCACAAGTGCAAATCAAAATATGCAGGTTACCTAAAGGATTCTATTGCACTAAACACACTCAAATAGAGTGTGTAAACTTAATTCAAGCACAATCAAAAGCTCAAAGAGCTTGGATCAAAATAAAGTAATTAAAACCTAAGCTAAAAGCTCCCCTGGTGCAGGAACAAGTATAATAAGCCACAAATTTATTTAAACTAAAATCTAAGAACTCAAACCTTTTTAAAACTTGATTTCTTATAAAAACTCAGCTTACCAAAGTGTTTTGACCAAAAATATTTGACTTTTGTTGGTCAAACTTGCTTATGCCAAACACCCCTTTACCATTTTGACAGAAATGATTTTAAGCTTAAATTGCAAATTTAATTAATAAGTACTAACTACCAGATAAAAACTAGCTTTTAACTAACTTATTAAGCATAAACTAACAACTAGATTTAGCTAAAACTTAAGATCTAAGATTATGCTAACTAGTATTTTTGGGTTTTTTTAAAGGTTTATAAGACAGAAATGAAAATCTAACTTTTATAACTAATAATCTAACAATGTATGATCAGAATTAGTTAAGAAGCACTAATGAGCATAAGTCAACTCAAATAAGCAATAAGTATAAGCAAATAAGCAGAATTTAGACTAATAAGCAATATAACAATTATTTAAGCTATAACAAGTAAAATAAAAGAAAACTTACTTTGAACTTCAGCTTAACAGAAGCTAAGAGGCTCTTAGAGCTTATCTACTAGCTCCCTAGCTTATTAATAAGCTAGGTTAAAAGTCCTTGGGAGCTCTTCCAAAGTTAGCTCCCCTTCCATAGCTTATAAATCCAATTATTAAAGTCCTTAAGCTGGTTTAAGATATTAAAGAGTGATTAAGACCAATTAAGCTCAATCATGAGCTTAGAGACTCATGAGAGCTGAATAGAGCTTATGAGCTTATTGTCTTAGCTTAACAATTAATAGAAAAAGTGAGAGCTTATGAATTTAGACAAAAGAGCTTATGAGAGATTAAAAAAACTGAATTTTCATTAACATAAAGCTTGGTTACATTACTCAAAAGGAAAGTTACAAAGTTTTAAAGGAAAATTTACAAGATTAAAAGTAAAATTAAGCTAAAACTAAAACTACCCTAAAAGCTACGTCTAGATATGTATGTGTGTGAGAGTGAGGCCCTATATATAAGTCTTTGGTAAAGCTCCAGACCCTCTTTGCCTTGCTCTCCAATCTATTAATCTCTTCCCTTCCAATCTTCTTAACATTGTTTCAAATATAATAGCCGTAGATCAAAATTGTGTGCACCTCAAGCTAGCCAAGCTGACATTCCCATGATGTGACATCTTAGATCTTTTTTACTAAAAAAAACTAGATAGTGTGTGTGTGAGAAGTGAGGCCTATTTATAGTGCCAAGCTGAAGCTTCCAGACCCTCTTGCCTTGCTCTCCAATCTTTTAATCCTGGCCAATCATTTCTTCAATCATTTGAGCATCAATTGTAGCCGTTTGATCAAATTGTGGACACCTGAGGATTGCCAGCGTGTCATTCCCTTGATGTGACGTTTGTGCTAGTTTTGTGAGTGTTTTAGCACAAAAACCCACATTCCATTGTGCTTCTTTCATTGATACGTGGCCTTTGATTGAGAGAAGGTTAATGAATCCCTTGATAAAGACTGATTTGTCCCTTCATTTGTGATGTAGACCTCTTGAATTGACTTAAGCACCCTCTAATTTGAGAAACCCCTTTGATTTGAGTAAAAGGTAACTTTGGGACGATGGGTGAACAGTAACTGGCTTCGCGCCTAATTTTCGACAGTTAAAACTGTTGAACTTTGGGGAATTTGCACATTTTCCCCTTTCTTTCTTTTCCTTTTTTCAAGTTATAAATAACTTTCGGGATTTGCAAAATTGGCCCTTGTGGTTGATATAAAAGGGCATGGGCTAGGGTTTTGGCTTTTCTGGCTTCGGCTTTGTACTCTTCTGATTCTCGTGTCCGTGCTTGCCCGTTTTTGACTGTTTTCTTGTGATTTTTGACTTATCCGTACCTGCACACACAAAACACAAATACAAGCATATTTTTGCCATTTTTGGTCTGTTTTGGGTTTAATTGGGTCATTTTAGGTACAAATGGATATGTGTATTCTACACTTATCAAAATTCCCCAAACTAAACGATTGTGTGTCCTCACGCAATATCACATGCCTTATAACCAATTACCTCGAAAATTTCCCAAACTAAACCTTTGAAAAGTAGCAAAGATTTTTGTTGAGAGAGATAAGAGATCACAAGTTATAAAACACCCGACTTCCCATTTTCTAAGATTTTTCTCTTTTTATGATTTTTCTTGATAATTAATTACCTAACTACAATTTATTTGTGTTGACATAATGTATTGTTTTCATTACCTTATTGGTAACTTTTAGGATCATAGAATAAAAAGCACAATTAAGTGTCTAAAAGATAACTTCATCATCCCCGATTTTTCACTTTTCCCATGCTAAGCTTAAAAATAAGATATAGATCACTAACGAACCTGCAAATACAACTAAGATGCTAAGTCTCCTCTATAATTACAACGTGTGAATTCCTCGTCCCGACTTAAATATAAATTTAGTGTGTGTCGTTTAAATAATTTAACCTGAAATCACACCTAATTCAGATAGATGAAATTCCTACAAGCTTACAACATGGGCCGTTTGGGCTAATATGTAAAATCACTTAGCAAGATCACACTCTCGAAAGCACAACAAGAAACCTACTTGAGCTAAGAATCGTTGTTCCCTGTCCCATGAATTGGCTTTCTCTCTCTAGCGATCCTCACGCGTCATCGGGGTAAGTGCTAAGGCTTATCTTGACACCTCCATCTCCCGGAGAATACTCACCGATGATCGTATGAACTTCCGATGAAAAAAAGCCTTCAGACAATTTTGCAAACCTTAGGCTCAAAAAAAGATACCTGGTTTTAGCGACACTTGAAAACTTTACTATTTATGTTTTCTAACATTTCTGCCACTCTTATAGTCAAACTATTTACTAATATTATTAACAGAGCCTAGGAATTGGGTATCACATTTTCTTTCAACCGACACATCGGCCTGCCGCCTACCCCGACAGAGCACAGCTCGCGTACGTCATCAATGATATCCCAACCCAAAAAACTCTCATACAACCTCCAAGCAACCCCATTTCTTTCCGTTCGCGTTGTCACCGCCACTCGGCCGTGCGCGACTCAGATCACCGACAAATGCCCATGTACTTACCACGCTGCTAGTGCGTTCTTGTACTATTAACTTATCTCAACTCTTAAAGGATTTCATAACTGAGTGCAATCATTTTTATTCCCATACTTATTCTCTTATAGATCTTCCGCCCTATTTTGCATTTTTATTATTTCTCGTATTACCGGATCAAACCAAACGTACTACAACTCCGAACTTCAAATCTTCTGATTGTTTCCAACGTGAGTGTCAGTCATCATTGAAAACGCTTTTCTCTCATCTCTCTAATATGTTATTCAGCGACTCCTTTAGCACGTATATCTCTAATTTGCAAACAATTATAGAGTATAACTTGTCTTATAATGCAATCTTTTCACCTGACGCTCCTGGGAAGATAAAAGCAACACGTTTCTCTCTTCATCCACAGCCTTCTCTAAGTTTTCCCATCACACTTGGCTTCAGGCATCCTAACACACCTCGTCTAACGATCACTTATCTCCTCTTATTCGTCTTCAAAGTAATCTTGCATATACCCTTTAGCCTCACTACATAAATCCAACTCCCCCGGCATTACTGACAGATCCCTAGACTTGCACCATTTGAGCACCAAGGCTCCTCATTACCTAATGTCCCCCCCCCCCCCCCCCCCCGCCCCTTAACACCAAAACCTCCCCCCCCCCTCTCCCCCCACCCCCCCCCCCCCCCCAACCCCCACCAACCCCCCCCCCCCCGCCCCCCCCCACCCCCCCCCCCCCCCCCCCCCCACCCCCCCCCCCCCCCCCCCCCCCCCCCCCCCCCCTCCCCCCCCCCCCCCCCCCCCCCCCCCCGCCCCCCCCCCCCCCCCCCCCCCCCCTCCCCCCCCGTTCACCCCCCACCCCCCCCCCCCCCCCCCCCCCCCCCCCCCCCCCCCCCCCCCCCCCCCCTCCGCCCCCCCCCCCCCCCCCCCCCCCCCGCCCCCCCCCCCCCCCCCCCCCCACCCCCCCCCCCACAAACCCTGGGTATCCGTCAAGAACATGAAAAAGAACCTCATCCGTTTTAGTTTCTCATAGTTTATCAAGGTATAATGATAAATCACTACTTTTAAATATAGATATAGCAATTGTGCAACCTTGATAACTATCCAGAGAAGCAAAACAAATTACCTAATCGCAAGCTAAATAATTTTCATTTATTCTAAAAGCCACCAATACTAATCAAGAGAGGTGGTTATAGCTTTTATTTTTTCATCCTTCGCACCAGCTAATCAAAGCTAAAATGCTATGCTTCTATCTATAAAAAAGGACTTCATTCTTCATGAAATAGTGATCATCACAAAGAGACTAAAAAAATAAACTCAATGCCTAATTCATGGCTTTAAATCTATCCCTCTGGTGTCAACATCATCCACTTCACTGATTTCATTAGTTGTTAACAAAAAGGTAAACGCATTGAGCATCAATAATAAGTATAAACCAATAAGGTAATGACACATATTAAGCTTTAGATTAGGCACATTAACTAGACACATACATCAAATTTGAGGACCAATAAGAAGTTAATCTTTAACTAAAATTTTGTAGTAGTACCTTCTTTGTTGAAGAGGGAGAGAGAGGAGGAGGAAAGGAGCTTTAGAGCCCATTGTTCTAAAAAAAAATTATAAACCTTAACCCACAACCCACCCCACATAAAATAGTCTCCGGCGGATATCCGGGGTGCTCCGGTTAAACAATCTTCATCTTTTTATCTTCGGACAAATGAGTGTCTCCGCTGATTCAACCTCAAATCCAATCAACAACAAACAAATAATTGAATAAACTTAGCTTTACAAAGTGGAACATGGACATTTCCCGCTTAAATAAACTCCCCTCCATTTAAAGAGAATACAACAGTGCAATAGAGGTGTAAACAAAGAGGGTATTAGAAGATTATGGGTCTTTTTGATAATTTTGGTTGTTATTAGGGGGGAGAGTGGGATTGAGGGGTTAAGGGTAGCGGGGAGACGGGCGGTATGTGGAGGACAAATGTAGGAGCCTCTTTTGGTATTATTTTATGGTTCAAGAAGGGGCTTAAGCGTCACAGGTGGTGCTGTCTTTTCTTTAATAAAGTCTATTTTCTTAGGTGGTTGATAACACGATGATGACATGCAGTGTGCTTGTGTTGGATTTAATTGTTGTGATGCCTGTTGTGTCCTGAGTGGCGATTGTCTTATGGGGTGTTTGGGAGTAAAAAACACAGAAAAGCAATCAACCAGAAGAATATCTTGATGAAAACATTAACAATAATAACTCAATGATGTATTTCCAATGTATCTACCCAGAAACCGAACCTCACCATTTAGTAAAATAAAGATAAGCGCGAGTATCCATCACCAATGTCTCTTAGAACCTGCTATCAAAACGTCACGCTGTATAAAAATGTGTCAATCAGAAAATATGTTTTTGTTAGTCTCAATCCATCCTCACTCACTTCTTCACTAGTAGACTTGTTGACTCATGTTTTGTTTATTTATTACAACTATCAAATGGGTTTTGTGTTCTTCACTTCTTGTTTTCTAAGGATAGATTTGATGATGGGTATATTGTTATGATTTTTTGTTCTGGGCATGTATACATAATGATTGGTTTTTTTAATTTTTTTATTTAATAGAGAAGTATATTAAAATAAAAGATTCCATCCAATTGGGATACTTGTCAAAAATATAGTGGAGTCTACAAGTCTATTAAAAACCATGTCTAAAATGGAATAGGGGATTTTTCTTGTCTAAATCTATGTATTCCTCCCCCTTTTTGTGTCTATTTTGGTAATTATCTCGACTTTGATTTGTTGATTTGTATTTGGAAAGGATTATGGTTCAGGTTTCAATTAGGGGTTGACTTTGAGACGTTTGAAATGAAATTTTTTTTGACTTTTTAAGTTATATAAAAGTCTCATTTAAGTGTTACCGGCAACTTGTCTTGCAGGTATTGAGACAAAAAAATATGAGTACATTTAATTGACATTAAATCTAAGATGAGTATCTTTTTATGCAATTTGCCCTTATTTGAATAATTGGAAGTGATACTTATTGTAAGACTAGGTGAATAACCGTGCACGCACGGAAATGAAGAATGTAGTATTACTCAACTCCCTGATGTCTACTAAAATGGCGGTGTAATGAAAAACTAAGTCGATACATACAAGATGATATGAGAGTAAATCATAGAAACAAACAGAATCCGAATAATGAAAGTTAAAGTCAGATCATAATTAGAAGCATGAACTGTATCGAAGCAATTGCATGCATAAAATATTCCCGCAACACAAGTTCATATAACTCAAATTCGATTTTGGGAATTTACAGAAAAAGAGATCTAAAAAAATATACATTGATAAAAGTACAAGACAAAAAGGCCATATAAAACTTACGTAACGTACAAAAGCTGCAGCATTTTATAGCAGTGTTATTCAACTCCCCTATGTCTACCAAAAAAATGTCCTAAAATGAAGAATGTAGGTCAAGGGTCTTGTAACAAATTTCCTTGATCAGATTGACCATTGAGTCAAAAGGGTCTGTGTTTGCAGCATAATCATCAGCTGAATATACCAGGAAACTCCAAACTGAAGCACAATTCTCGTCATCTACATTTGATGCACAAACGTTAT
>BQNB010077961.1:0-30683 GCA_026074375.1 Tanacetum coccineum
TATATGTGTGTTGAATGTATGTGTTAAAGAAGCAGTTGCAAATGACACGTATAATTAGAAGTGTATAGAAGAAGACACATCGCATGCTTAAGAGAGAAGATATTTATATGTGTGTTGAATGTATGTGTTTAAAGAAGCAGTTGCAAATGACACGTATAATTAGAAGTGTATAGAAGAAGACACATCGCATGCTTAGTTTGTAACGAAAAGAAAACCCGCGAATGAAAATAGCCCAACAACCAAACGACGCAGCCTACTACCAAACGACCTCATTAATGACCAAACGACGTCGTCCGCATGCTTAATGTATAATAAGGTAATAAGAGTTTCAATACTACTATAATTTAAACATTATTTAAAGTATAAACGTGCGTTTTAATGATGTCTTTCTTCATGGATAACAATTTTACTAATTTTGATAACTCTAATTAAGTGGTAATGCGGATATAAAATTAAAAAAATAAAGTATTGGCAACTTGTCATGTTGTCTTAGTCAATACCTTATAATCTTTTTAATAACTTTATGTCGATACAAAAAAGTCAAACGAATTTTGTTCAACTAACTTTATGTAAGTTTACGCAATTTCCATTTTAAATAGATAAAATACCTAACTCTTTGTATGTTTTAAAACAAAATCAATATTATTGCTTAATTATGAAATATTGATTTTTAAGCATTTTTGGAAGTTAAATATAATGATCACATCAATCTTGTAATCTATAAAAATGCTATAAATGCACAAAATAAAAAATCATTGATATCTTTTAAAGATACATTGTAACTAATTAAGATTTTCAAACACAAACTCAACTGGCTTTTGAGTTTTGAATGTTGACTTTTATCTTTTCATCCATTTTACACAAAAATTGTTAAATCCAACCCAAAAACCAAAATCCCAAAATCCATAAACAAATATACACACACTCATGCAAATCCATCTAAAAACCTAATGATCATCAAATATCATCCTCTTCTTCTTCAACTTCTCCCATGACGGCTCACAACACTCACCGAAAACTCATCGAAATTCCGGCCAACGCAACCGAAGCAGCCGAAATATGCAATTTTCAATGTGATCCAATACAAAACCCTAATGGAAACTGCATGCAAATATGCTATGACGTATGCCCACCTTCTTGTAATAGTACTAGTTATTATTCATCACCATCACCACAACCACCACCACCACCACCACCGTTTCTCGACGATGGATACATCTTAAGTACGCCCTCAAAACATCGCCATGCAAATCTAAGCCTAACCCTAAAAATATCACTTGGTATACTTGTTATCACTTTTTCTTTATTTTTACTGTATACCCTTTATAAGTTTTATACTATTTGGTATAGATCAAGACGACGCCACTCACCGTCTACCACGACACCGGAGAATCAAGAAACACATGATGAGTTTCTTGATCATGATGTTTTAGATCACCCCATATGGTATATTAGAACTATTGGTTTGCAACCTAGTGTTATAAGTGCTATTAGTGTTGTGAAATATGATAAGAGTGATGGAATTGTGGATGGGACACATTGTTCGGTTTGTTTGAGTGATTTTCTAGATGGTGAGACGTTAAGATTGTTGCCTAAATGTAACCATGCATTTCATGTTATGTGTATTGATACATGGCTTAGATCACACACAAATTGCCCTTTATGTCGAGCCGGGATTGTTAATAGTGGTGCGAGGAGTTCTTTGGATCAAAATGTTGATGATTTGGTTGGTGTTGAAGATACCCATGTGGTGGTTTCGATTATGGAAGATGTTAATGAAGAAAGATTAAGGGATGATGGGAATGTTGATGATGAAAATGTTGTTGGTGTTGGTGGAAGTAACATCAGAAGATCAGTTTCTTTGAATGGTTATGATGCTTGTAGGAATAGATCTGATGTGCATAGTACTAATAATTATTATTCGGATCGACATGATATTCAAATTCGATCACTTGATGGTGGTGATTTGGGGTTGGAAGTAAGCAAAGTTGATCGAACAGAAAATAATTGTCCCACAGAAAGGGAATGATCTTGGTCCCGTTTTCATAAAGTTTCGGGTATCATTTCTGAAGAATTCTCAACAAGCTGAGGATCTTCGTTGGTTTTCTTTTTCTCAATTTTTGTTGAAATTTGAAGTTGTATAATCATGTTTTGTTTCTTGAAGGTGAAACAGAAACTATAAGTGCACAGTTTGGTGTTATTAATTATTCGGTTTATAATATGTTTTGTTATTATTACTTGCTTATCATAAACATTTGATAGATATATGTACAGTGATTATTTATTCTCGTGTCCATTCCTTTCAAAAAATACTCGTGTCCATTTTGTTTTTTTTCTATGATCATGACAAGATGATAGCTTCTAGACATGTGTGATGAATATCATCACAGGTGGCCTCATTTGGTACACGTTTCACTAATTTGATCATGATCATTTTGTTGATATTTATATGTTAGTTTAGCGGAAAATCATTAGTCTTATGTTTAAAGATGAACTCTGTCAAAGCATTAGCTGAATCACCTGCTCTGAACTCGATTCCTGCTATGTACAACTACTCTACAAATTCTAACGAGCCCCCGGCTTCTGACCCTCAAGAGCCAATCCCCATCATTGATTTTGCATTGCTAAGTTCTACTGATGCTGATCTACGTTCCAAAGAAATCGGGGAACTCGACAAGGCCTGCAAAGATTGGGGCTTTTTTCAGGTACTTGCTGTCTATTTCAGTCACTCTAACTATGTCTGCAGATTGTTTTAAGCTCTTTTAATGATTCATACCATGTTTAGGTGATTAATCATGGTGTTTCCGATGCTTTGATGAAGATGGTTATTGAAAAATCGTACGAATTTTTCAATATGTCAGATGAGGAGAAGAAAGATTTCGAAGAAAAAGATGTTCTTGATCCGATTAGATATGGCACAAGTTTTAATTTTAAGAAGGACAAAGTCTTGTACTGGAGGGATTTTCTTAAGGTTATTGTACACCCCGAGTTTAACTGCCCAAACAAGCCCGTTGGTTTCAGGTAACCTGCATCGCTCTTTAAGTCCCAACATACTTTTCCATGTTCTGGTTTCAACATTGCCGTATTCCTGATGCATAGTCAAACACTTCATTCATCTAATTAGCTTTACAGTTTCTGTTAGAGGTAGCAAGTTTGATGCAGTCACCTGATAATGAGTTGATTTGGGTTATGCTTAATCCCAAACAGGCGAGTTTTTATAGCTAATATGTTATGGGTCAATTGGGTTGAGCGGGTTAAACGGGTCAAAAGTCATTCAGAGTGTATCTTTAATGCATTTAACCTCCTAGCTAACTAGTGAAACTTCAGCTTAGTGATTTTTTCAGAAAAAGGATTCATGTTAGTATTGTAACAATATAGTGTCTCTAATTATTTTAACTCGCTTAATAATATTTATCAAGAATCAAACATAGAGAAATACAGTATTTGCGGTACCCCGAGCCCTCCTAGTATATATCTATATTAATCATTTCGACCTGTACTTCTTACCTAACCCGCCTACTTTGGCACCTATTCTCAATTATTTTTTTGTAATTTCAAGCAAGAAAAAGAGCAACTTCAAAACAAACTTTATTTGCTTGAAAATGAAAATTTAAGAATGGAGAAAAGGTCATACAAATACCACTTAATATGGTCCTTTCATTAGCAAAGAAACAAAAGGGTTGCTTTCATTTCAACATATTCTTATGAATTAGTTCAGCTGTCTATTTTGGTCAACAACCTACACTTAACCAAATTATTTAAACCCCATGTGATTTGACAGTGCTGCTTGCACAAACTAAATTGAATAAATTTACAATTTGATCATATGTTTTATGATTTAAAATTTATAAGCATCATTATTAGTTAAGAAAAATTTGAGGAGGCACAGATGTGAAGCCTTTAGTTGACTTGTTACCAACTTTTGGCCCAATGAGTACCTATTTAGTCTCTTGAACTAAAGATTGTGGTCAAATGTACAAAGCCATGTGTTCTTATAAAGAGGCTTGGTGTGACTTTTTGAGGTCAAATGAACAGCTTTTGAATTTAAGATTTGAATGCACTCTCTTGGTATTCAAGAACCGGTTAACATGTGCATTGGATTTGAACAAGTATTATCAATAGATGAGTGTAGATTTAGATTTGTAACAAATTCCTTATGAAGTTTGGATTGTACGTATATTAAAAAGTCAAAGGTGATTAACATGTGTTGCAGTGAACTACTATTCGAGTACTCGCAAAGAACCCGAGAAGTAGCAAGAGGTTTGCTTAACGGAATATCATTCAGCCTAGGACTTGATCAATCTTATGTAGAAAAAGCTTTGGAATTTGAATCTGGTCTACAAATTTTTGTGGTGAATCTTTACCCCCCTTGCCCACAACCCGAACTTGCAATAGGCATGCCTCCTCATTCAGATCATGGCCTCTTTACTCTCCTCATCAACAACGGTGTAGGCGGACTTCAGATTAAACATAAGGGGAAATGGGTCAATGTGAACGACACTCTTCCTAACTCGTTTCTAGTTAACACTGCAGACCAACTAGAGGTACATATGTCTTTGAATGAACCAACTTAGACTTGGTGTATAGGGACTTTTAAGTAGAGGTGGCAATTATAACCCAATCTATTCATTAATGGGTCTTACAGGTAAAATAGTTATAAAAGAAAAGGTGGGTCAAACGGAAATGTGTCAACTGGGTCGAATGGGATGAGTGTCCCCAAAATGTATCTTTAAAGCAGAATACTTCATAAATCAATCTATTAAAAAGTTAGATTAGTATTAGAAAAATGAAAATTTTATAATCATATTTGACACACAAAATATTTATTAAAAAGTTGTAGTTTCGAAAAAAAATAAAAATAAAAACAAAACTATCATGGGTGAACAAGACCCCGTCCATTTAGACCCGTTTACAACTTGCCCCCGGTACCTATTTTTTCACGTCTCTTTGTTAGCCTAATATCAATGGGTTTGATGATGTTGCTTTTAGTTTGCAGATTTTTAGTAATGGGAAGTACAGGAGCGTGGAGCATCGTGCAGTGGTTAATAATGCAGTTACGAGGATATCAGTTGTTATGGCAAACGGGCCGGCACTGGATACAGTTGTTAGACCGGCTTATAAGTTAGTGGATGAAGAAATGTGCCCAGCAGCATATGTTCCCATGAAGTACAAGGAGTACCTTGGTATGCAACAAGGCAACCAGATTGTCGGTAAAACATGTTTGCAACGGATTCAAGTGACAAATAAATGTGTAGGCATTCTTTGAGATGCTGATGTGGCAACGTCAGCCACTACTCAACCTGTTAGCCCCCTTAATTTTTTGTCTCTATGTGTGTACATGTATATTTACCAGCAAATAAATGTGTAGGCTTAGATAAGTGTTTGTACAAGCTGAACATTGATTTACACAATATCATTAAGAGGAAAACAGGAGATGGCTCCCAGACTTCTTTGTGGAACGATATTTGGATTGGTGATCAGTGTCTCAAAACATTGTTTCCAAGGCTATTTTCACTTGAATCCACCAGAGATTGCAAACTCATGGATCGATGCTACCTTGATAATGGGTCTTCTGCTGTTAAATGGGATTGGAGAAGGCCCATAAGGGACGGCCCGGAAAAAGTGCAGTTAGATGGGCTTAATAACCTCCTTCTGCATTTCGTTCCCTCATCTTCATGGGACTCTTGGGAGTTCAGTTTGAATGATTCAAGATGCTTCACGGTTTCTTCAATGCGCAAACATATTGAATCGTTCACTTTGAGCACAGATGTAGAAAAGATAAGATGGAACAATCTTATTCCAATAAAATTGAACATCCTAACATGGAGAATTAGCTTGGATCGCATCCCTACTCGGTCGAACCTTGACTCAAGAGGGATTGATCTTGACTCGATATTGTGTCCGGTTTGTAACGATGAAATTGAAACCTCACAGCATCTCCTTATCGACTGCTCAATCGTGAAATCCTCTTGGATTTTGGTTTCCAAATGGTGGGGCTTTCATGATTATCCCAAAGATCTCCCGTCCCTAATTAAGTGGGCTGATAACACAAATTTGCCCACCAAATCTGCTCGGATATTTGATGCGGTAGTTCAAACAACTTGGTGGGCAATATGGAATCTCCGCAACAGGATATGTTTCGACCCTAAACCTCCAAGGAAAGACTTAATTGGCGATGACATAAAACTCCTCTCCCACTTATGGATTTCTCATAGGAGTAGGAATTGTAAACCATGTTGGTTAAACTGGACTAGTGATCCAGCTATTGCTTGTTTATATTTGTAATCCTTGTAGCTTCTTTTGTTTCTAGCTTCTAGCTAGTATTAATAAAATCGCCGTTCAAAAAAACAAAATTTACCAGCAAAAAGGATAAAAACTTTTTGTGTACAAATAATAGGTGCACAATGTTGATATTATCAAGTAATTATTCAACTTTACTAAATGAAAGATATCTTGTATGATTATTAGCAGCTTCTAGATTCCATTTTGGCTTCATCTATGATGGCGAGAGCATAAAATGCTTGTTGCTTTGTGAACACGTGATATTTGGTGGTATGTGAAGATGATAATCATATGTGGAAGCATTTGGTACATGTTTAATCAGTGTGATCATTATACTATCATACATACAGCTAGTTTATGCTAGCTGTGTGTTGAGCATCCGAAGATGAGTTTTGTTCAAGTATTAGCCGAATCACCTAATCTCAACTCCATACCTTCTAACTACACCTACTTCGCAAACTCTAATGAGCCCCCGGCTTCAGACCTTGAAGATTCAGTCCCCGTCATTGACTTTTCCTTACTGACCTCTAATGATCCTGATCAGCGGTCTAAAGTTATCAAGGATCTTGATCACGCCTGCAAAGATTGGGGCTTTTTTCAAGTACCTGTTATCTATCTTCAGTCAGTCAGTTCACATGTGTTTTTTTTCGTTTATTTTTCCCTATTTTGATGATTTATAAAAATTGTTTAGGTTATCAATCATGGCGTGCATGAGTCTTTGATGAAGAAGGTTTTAGAAAAATCAAATGAGTTTTTTAATATGACAGTCGAAGAGAAGAAAGATTTTGAAGAAAAAGATGTTTTTGATCCAATTAGATATGGAACAAGCTTCAACTCTAAGAAGGATGAAATTTTCTACTGGAGGGATTTTCTCAGGTTTACAGTACATCCCAAGTTTCACTTCCTGAATAAGCCTTTAGGTTTCAGGTAATTAGCATATTTCTTCCGGGACACCATTACATGTTGAAGTTGCATATTGTTTTACTATATTCATGCTCCAAGATTATCTTATTATTGTAACAGGATGGTATTTTTGGTATCTGACTTTTGGTCAAAATGGTAGGGTAACTTAAGAAAAAATCTGTATTTGCTATAAAAAAAAATAATCAAGGATGGCAAAAAAGGCCATAGATTGATAGTGTTCTTTTAATGGCAAAACAGAAACAAAAGGGTTGCTTTCATTTTTAACTCATTCTTATCAAGAGTGTGTTTTGTCATCTATTTTGGCCAGCACACACGCTTAACAAATATTTGAAATCTCATCCAATTTGACTAGGCTACTTCAGATAACCAATTGACCATAGACATGGGTGGAGTAAAATCTGTGAAACTGAGAAAAAAAAAATTGAAGTTGATATTAAAATTATATTAGGGACGAAAAATCTGTAATTTCTATATTATACTTAAGTGATTGACATGTATGTTTCTTTTGTAATAGTCTTCTCTAGATACATATTTGCTCCTTGATCAGAGGTGTACCATCTTCATGTGTTCTCTTGAGAGCCCGTAGTATGACTTTTTATGGTCAACTACTAAATGCGAATTTCTTAGTTGATATGAATTCTTTGCCGTTATAAAAACTTCTACTACGTAAATGACATATGCATTCAAGTCTATCTAGTATCAATAATAAACTTCGTATCACGTTTAAATTTAAGTATTAAAAGGTTTGAAAAAAAAAGTCAAACACATTAACATGTTTTGCAGTGAAGTTCTGTCTGAGTACTCGAAAAGAACCAGAGAAATAGCAAAAGGTTTGCTTACTGGCATATCATCAAGCCTAGGAATCGACCAATCTGACATGGAAAAAGATTTAAAACTGGATTCCAGCTTACAAGTATGTGTGGTCAATCTTTACCCTCCCTGCCCACAACCCGAACTTGCAATGGGGATGCCTCCTCATTCGGATCATGGCCTCTTTACTCTCATCATCAACAATGGTGTAGGTGGACTACAAATCAAACGCAAGGGCAAATGGGTCAATGTGAACGACACCATTTCTAACGCATTTCTAGTAAATACTGCCGACCATCTTGAGGTAAGTGAATTGTGTAACGGGTGAAAACAGATTCAAGTTGAACCCATTGAGTTTTCATACGAGTTAAAGCATGTTAGCTTGGGTTGGGTACTTGGGTTAACGCCTAAACATTTTGTTGGCCATTATAAAGAAGCATATATAGTAATTGCTTAATTTTTGGTAAAAACACTATCAAAGCAAATTTAAGTCTAGCAATAATATGATTATGGGTTTGTGGGTGCTAGAAATAGAGTTTGGCGACTTTCAACCCATTTGACATGCTCTTAGCTAAACTTATTTCTTGGACCCATATATGTTATTACAAGACCCAAATGGACCACTTTATAAGCAAATGGGTCGCAACAGTCACCTCTAAACTGAACCAACCAGAAGTGGTGATTTGAGGCTCGTTAAGTTTGTCTCAAAGCAATTAATGATGCATCTTTAATTTGTGTAGATATTCAGTAATGGGATGTACAAGAGTATAGAGCATCGTGCTGTCGTGAACAATGCAGTCACAAGGATATCTGTGGTTATGACACATGGACCGTCCCTGGATGCAGTGGTGAAACCGGCTCATCAGTTGGTGGATGAAGAAATTAGCCCGGCAGCATACGTTCCAATGACGTACAAGCAGTATCTAGATTTGCAGCTAGACAACCCAATTGCTGGGAAAAAAGGTTTAGACCGGGTTCGGGTACATTAGTAAAATGTATACGCAATTTGTGTGATTTCAGTCCAAGCTGCTCGTCAAAGAACTGTTGCATTATCATATATGTGAAGTCTTGTTTGCTAATGTTTTTGTTTTCTATGTTGTCATCTAGTTTTATAACGTATAACCTGGCCTAGATAACATATGTGTTGAACAAGCAAAAGAACCCGCGCGTTGCGGCGGGCTAATTTTTTCCCGAATAATTCTGTTTTTTACTTTTCCTGGGTATTTTTTTTTTTTTTCACTATGCTTTATGAGGCTGGGTCTAAATTTTTAAATATTTTTCATTTTTTCTATGATTCGGGGAAAAAAAAAATGCGTTGGTGACGGGTAATTTTTATCCCGAAATTTTCTTTTTTTGGGACGATTTTGTAAATATTATTTACGGGAATTTTTTGTGTAAAAAATTGTAAATAGTAAAAGGAGAGGGTACCGTTTTGTAATTTTTTATTTTTACTTTAGTGGCCCAGCAATTTATGCATTTATTTTGAGCTATTTTTTTGGCTAATTTTTCGCTGGATATTCCTTTTATTTGTACGATTCGGAAAAAAAAAATTTTTTTTTTGCGTTGGGACGGGTTAATTTTTTCCCGAATATTTTCTTTTTTTGGGACGGTTCGATATCTTTTTATTTGGGCCGATGAATGTAAAAAAGTTGTGAACAATAAAAACTTGACGTGTTTTTTTTGTTAATTTTTTTACGGGATTTTTTGTGTAAGAAAATCGTAAATAGTTAAAAGTTGAGGGACCGTTTTGTATTTTTTTTTACTTTGGGCCAGATTTCAGGCTAATTTTGGGCTAGTTTTTTTTTTTTTTACTTTGGGCCAGATTTTGGGCCACATTTTATGCGAATTTTAGGCTAGTTTGTCGACAAATGTGTATATTAGTAATAATTTTTTTTATATGGCTTATGTGTTGGGCCTCATGTTTAAAGTGTTGTTTTTTTTGCTATATGAGTTTTTTTTAATATAATGAGTTGTACGTTTGTGACCATATCGATTATTTTAAAGTTATTAGGTATCGAAGATGTTTTCGCGGGTATTTTTTTTATCTGAATAAATCGGAACTTTTGTAATATTTTTTTCCCTCCTACTTTGTGCATACAAATTTAAAAAAAAAAAACCAAAATCGGGCTGGCCCAAAATGGGAGCCCATTACTGTAGCACTATAGATCCACTGTCAAAACGACAGTGGATTTGTCCGTGAATGTGTTATATAGTTTTAAAAAAAACAAAAACAAAATAATTATAAAAAAAACCAAAATCGGGTTGGCTCAAAATGGGTGCCCATTACTGTAGCACTGTAGATCCACTGTCAAAACGACAGTGAATTTGTCCGTAAATGTGTTGTATAGTAATTATTAACATTTGGGTTAATTGAACTCTTTTTTTAAGTATAATGGGCTAACTGGACTCCCTCTTTTATTATCAGCGGGTTTGATGGACTATTGAATATGATGAAAAAAAAACACGGGTATAATGGTCGGGTATTTTTTTAACGATGGGTATTTTTTTTTGTGCCATCAGCTAGCTAGTGTTGTTTTTGGACCTTTTGCTCATTTTCTGTATTCTAACTGCTCAGTTTACGAATTGCTCGTATAGGTCTTTTACTATAGTCTCATTTATTTATTTATTTTTCTCATATGACGTGTGATACAAGTTTTGTTTATTTATTTACTATAGTCTTTTACTATAGTCTCATTTATCTATTTATTTATTTATTTTTCTCATATGATTGTGTAATATGATATTTCTATCAAAAGCGACTAGAATCTTATATGTGTACATGCTATAGCACAAGTAATTTGTATCAATCGTACTAGTTCTCGTGTTTTTTTTCCGAGATACAAAATTTTGTTAGTAGAAAATATTTTTGTTTGTAGAAACGTACGAAAACGTAAGAATACGGACGAAAACGTAAGAAAATGGACGAAAATGTAAAGGGATAAAGCCGTAGAATACCAACGAACTTTGCCTAATTTATCGATTTGGTACGTGTACTGAAACAATTATCGATTTGGTACGTGTACTTACATAAAGTGTTCTCATTTGCACATTTTGATGATGTGTCGACTTAATTAGATAGCAACGTGACAGCATATGCACACGCATGACACAACATCAAAATTAGTGCAAATGAGAACAACTTTATTGTAGAGTTACAGCGTATCATATCGTAAATGTTTCATAGCCGTACCATAATCGATAAATTCGCAAAGTACATCATAATCGATAAGTGTAATTTTGCCGGGAAGTACCTAAAACACACCGAAAACCATGTTTGTGATCACTTATATATAACTGTTAAAAAATCTATTTAAGAAGTTGTTTTCGAAAAAAAAAAACTTGCCAATAATATATAAAACTCGACAGAAAATTACACAAAACTTGTCAGAAATACCCAAATTTTGCCAAAAATGCCAATCCGATTAATCCTGCCGATAGCCGATTAACAAGCATACAGAGGTGATCGACCCATGACCGCCCGGCTAAAAACCGATTTCAACCGGAATTTTTGCAACCTTGCATTTTTATATAGTATTTATATATATAAATATATAAAAAATATATTTATATGAATTCGGTTTTCGGTTCGGATTGCCAAACCCATATCCAACCCGAGAACCGAATTAGTAGTTCGGTTCGGTTCGGTTTTGGCGAATTCGGTTCGGTTTTGGCGAATTCGGTTCTCGATTCGGTTATTTTCTGTTCGGTTTGGTTTCGGTTCTCGGTTTATTTTGTTTTTTCGGTTTTTCTGCTCACCCCTAGATAGGTATGGTGATTTCATTTTCCTCTTCGTTTTGGCCCTACAAAATGCTACATCAGCTTCTTACTCCCACTTCAAAATACCCATTCATTCATATAATTTTATCAACCTTATCATTTTGGCTTCACCACCCACAATTTTATTTTCTTTTCCATTTTCACACACAAACTAAATTCATTTCATTCAAATTAAAGTACAAAATACAATACGATAATAAAAAAATTAAAAAATTAAAAAAAGTACAATACGAAAAAAAATACATAACAAAGTATGTAACGATACGAGAATACAAGCTATTAGATTGCTTAGTAATTTTTTATAAGTTCTTATCTCTTATTTATGCTGGCAAGCACTTTTTCTCTAGCGGCCTCCAAGATGTTTGAGATACGCGTATCTGATTCTGAGCTTAAACGCAAAGTTTGCACACTGAAGCTTTTTAGTAGCTCGTCGAGAGGTAGCGAACGCATACTCGTTTCCTCCTCAGCACGGTCTAGCTTCTGGAGCATATAACGAGTTATCTCACCCAACAAATTGTTAACCAACTGGTACTCCTTTTCTTGTTCGGTTCTTAGTCGCCTAATGATAGCATCTCGCACCTCATTTTGTTCGTTAGCCATAGAGTGTGTGTGTGTGTGTGTGTGTGTGTGTGTGTGTGTGTGTGTTCTTGTGTTGTGTGTGTTTTGAATGTGTGTGGTGTGTGTGTTGTGTGTGTGATATTTGTGTGAGAAAATGAATGATGATAAAGGGGTATATATAACGGAAAAGTAGCTGTTGGAATTTAAAATTTGAATACGGATTTAAAAATTACAATACTAAATTTATAATTACAATACGAAATTTAAAATTACAATAAGGAAATTAAAAATACAATACGAAATTAAAAACACAATCGTCCTAATTGTATTTTTCTCATAACCAAACATATTTAGCCTCAATTTATTTTTCTATTTTTGCTGCCTTTTCATACATCAAAAGATTCATCTCGTAATCTTTATCAGATTCTTCTTTTAGAAAAGTGTCGATCAAAGCACAGCTCTCTTGTTGAATATCATTGCATTTCTCGTATGCTTTTCTCAGATGTCTTTAGCTGTGCATGCATTGTCAAATTGCACGGCTAACTCCAGAATCGCGTTCTGACGAGCTTTATCTTCGTCCATTAGTTTATAAACCAAAGCATGAATTTCATCGATGGTGTGTGAAAGTGAACAAGCTATATCAGATTTTTGTTTGGGATTAAGTGTGAAAATTTTAGTTAAAAAAGGGTGGTATTTGTGTGTGTGAAATTTTAGGTAAAAAAGGGTATTATTTATAGTGTAATAGTGAGTATAATTTAAAAAAAAATTAATAGTGGGTATAATTTTGATTTAAAAAAAATATATCTGTTGCCTTTTAATTGTTTAACAACGGTTATAATGAAAAAGTGTTTTGGCATTTTCTGGCTCACTTCAACGGCGAAATATCCAACGGCGAGTGGCTTCAGTGTGGTGGTGATGAGTAGCGAGACGCCACGTCAGAACGGCGAAGATACTTTGCCACGATACCGTTTACTCTTATATTTAAACTAGTTGCAAAGCCCGCCCGATGAGCGGGCTTGCCTTGTGAGTATCCAAGGAATAAATAAATTAACGGTTAATCAATTACGAAAATCGTAAAATATTTATAGAGTGAATAAAGAACAAAAACAAATGAATGGTAATCCGATATAATGAAATAAAACTTAATAAAGTATCTGTCATTACAAAGTATACAAAAAGAAGTACATGATATGCAACGTGAAAACTAACATGAATATACATTCCTTTTTGAAAGAATCATAACTACGAATGTATTGTATGATTGTTGGGGATGAAAGGAGTACATGATATGCAATGCGCCTTGTTAATTCATCATATAGAGTGAAAACATGCATGTTCAGAATGTATAAAAAAAATACCTAACTCTCAAATAGATATCTTAAACCTTCATGCTTATCACCATCTTCTTAATATATTTTTCATCCTTATTTACCAAAAGAGAGCGCCGCAGTATTGTCATGCATGTTCACAGTCTCCTAGGTACATAACTACGCACATAATTTTATTTATACTTGGTCATTATAAATGGTGACAATCCAATCTACCTCTAGATCGTAAGTGTTCCGGACTCCTGTTGGCATGAACTCGACAAGTCTTAGTCTCTGCAATGATAACCAAATTACCATCAGCTAATCCAATGTTAAAAGTACATTACGATGTATGAATGAGTCTGCAAACCTGTGTCATCAGGTTGGCCTAAGCGATCATCGCCATGAACGGAATTAAAGCCACCTGCTCCTTTTCTATTTAAAGGCGTCTATTTTCAAATACATGGTCATTTCCGTGGTAACGAAGATTTAGAAGTTGTAGGTGTATCAGAAGCCACACTTTGATGTCTGTTAAGTGTCAAATACATGAAAGAGTAAGAACCCTGTCAATGAATTAACGTTCAATAACCCTATGATCAAATAGTACATTCAAAACGGGTTTAAAAACCTATCGCAACAGGTTGCTCCAGTCGGTCATCACATTGAACAGTTAACATGTCGCAACAATATAAATCGTGATTATCATCTATCGGTTCTTGGTGTTTAGATAATATTAGTCTAACTATGCTTTTTTATTTTAGGGTTTTTGGATAATCAGTTTAATACATGTTGCAACTAAACTGATTATATAAAAGTATGAATAGTACTTATCTATAGTATTCGACGTTCGCCTATTGATATGCACCTGATTGTCAATTCGACGTGATTCATGGCGCTGTGTTCCAACACTATCTCAAGCAGTAAACGATAATGCACATCCAAAGACCCCCTAACACTTGTTTGCATGATAATCTCCCATCTCCCAAACTCATCGACAACTACTATATGGTAAGTGTGTTTATATGTAACACATAATCAGTTTCTACTATTTAAGACTTCGAATATCATGAAACTAACTATTTGTATGCAACAGGTATGTTACCTGGAAGCTACGCGAACATTGTACTATTTTACAGGATGATAAATTCTGGAAGGCCCCAAAATATAAGAGTTGAAGTTTTCTCAACTCATGGTCTATCATGACATTATGAGGTTTGACATTCGTATGCATGATCCCTTAAGAGTGACAATAATCTAATGCCTGCAAGCCATAGAATCACCAGAAATATATCGTTAGAGGTGCCAATTTTGTTGTATTCTGTCAAAAAACATTTTAAAATTTATAGAACAGATTCATTTGTGTGCCTTTAATTTTATTTTGTAGAAATTTTAAGCACACAATATGCAGTTAGCATTGATTGTTACTACTTATTATGAATCATGCTATAAGATAATGAATAATGCACATTGCAGGGGAAAAAATCACTAAATGTTTAATTGCAGCATGATTATATGCACTGTAATAAAAGATACATATCAAGATCATATGAACGATTTGCATGATCGTCCATAGTAAGAACATAACATAAAAGAATCTTACCTTGTAGCAACATATGCAGAGTGTGTGAGGGGAATTCAGATGGTGTTCAAGGTTATTTCCAGTCTTCGGGTTTTTGTGGTTTATGAGTAAATGGATCTTATATGTGCCACCACATCTGTGAGGACAAAACATGATTGAATAAGGAGACTTGTTATCAAATTGTTTAGGAGTCTAACCAGCTTCTTGTGGCCCAATGTACTTCAAGTATGCACCACCACAGAGAAGACCATTTTGAATGGAAAATACTCACACACATGTCGAAAAAGGGACTTAAACCCACAACTCAGCCATATATCATATGAGAAAAAACAGATCAAGCATCTGGCATACGTATAACCACATGGAAACATGACATTAAACAATTTATCATTTTATACATTAACATCAGTTATGAAACAAACTTGCCTATTATTGAGGTAATCTTCTTCACGCTAACCATAGGTTTCGAATAAAGCATGACTAAATGCTTGAACTCTTTTCATGAATCTAATGTGTTACGTATATGCAATTCATGATAAGATTCAACTACAAAGAGTTCATTGGTCTTGTAACTTACCCGGTAATAAGTATTTCACACCCGTAAGCGATTTAGACGATGCAGTCAAGTATATTAAGGTTCAAGTTCGCCTGGGGTCCTTTTAAAAACCCCTTGTCTGATCATACTCTTTTTTACTACCTTGAAAGTTATGTAAACTGCTTAAATTTATGTAAAAAAACCCTTGTCTGATCACACCCTTTTTTAAAACCCCTTGTCTGATCACCGTTATTGCCTGAATATCATGTTGAAATCTGAGTGTCATGCTATCTAGTAACCTTTGTTAGACATGCCAGGTTCGTATGGTTGTTGTGTATTTTCTTTTGGTGGCAAACCATGTTATTTACATTGGCTTCTTTTAATCACCTCACTGATGCATTAGTAAGTTCTGCCCAAATGTGATATTGCCTTGTAGGATGAACATGAATAAGCAATCACATACAGTTAGATGCCATGAATGGTAGAACTATGATTAAGAAATCCCTTATCTTGAGATTTTTTGGTTGTTTGCCACCATACCTAATCACCATTTTCTTGTTATCTAAGACCATTAATCAGTTGTACTTGCAGATACTAATGATCATAAAGAGGTTGTTCAGGAGGTAGCAAAAATAGAATCCCATGCATCTTAAGTCTGGAGCATTTTCCTGGTTTTGGCCGTAAAGGCATTGGTTATGTTGGTGCTGGTTGTGGTGAAAGATTTAGTGTTAATATCACTCTTGCTGGTGTCGGCATCCAACAAATTGACTCCTTAAAGTTCCTTTTAGTCGTACACTTTACTTTTTTAGCCGCAATCCTATTGCATGGATAACTTATGTATAAGTTCTTATAGCCAAATTCAGATTTCAAGGAATGTCCGGGATTGGTTACTAAAAATGCTTATGTGGTAGCCATTTTGAATAAGCGGCTTGAAACTTCTTATCCAATGGAACATTTATCAATCACTAATAATCTCATTAGACATTTGAATATACAATCCTAAAGACCCTTAAAACTGCTTATCTATTGTATAATCACATTAATGGTAGATAAGAAGTTCCAATAAGCAAATACAAACACCTCCTTAAAACTAATACTTAATCTACCCTAAATGACATAGCAATAAGCAAATTAACCTAAATGACACTCTCAGACTTTCTAGTTATGCATTATAACTAATACTCATCTCTTAATGCATATCGTTTACTAAGCAAACAATGCACCACATGCTTAGCAACAACCTATATGTACTCTAACACTATATTATATGTTCCTTTTATCCACCCATAGAAATATTTCCCCCTCACATACGTCATCAAATTACATATGGATAGTATGCTATTAAGCTATTATACCGCCCTGTTTAAAAAACAACGATTAGAACAAATACCCGAGACACTAACACCAAAAATTAAAAAAGCAGTTACATATAGACGAAATCGTATAGGAATTGCAACGACTAACGACACAGTGTTTAAGCACATCAAATATGAACCACAAGTGTTTACATGTTGTAAAGAAAACATAAATCAGTCAAAACATATTTGATAAACTTATAAGCTCATTTATAGTGGCTTATGAGCTTAATAAATTTTCAATAAGCTCATAATAAACACATCAAATAAGCTAAAACAAACACCCTCTTGAACTTAAAGGTCAAAAAATCCAACTAATAAACTAATCTATATAAAACCCCAATTCTAAAAAGTAGCCAAAATTTCATAACATAACTAACCAATTCAAGCTATAAACACATAAATTAAACTTCTCATAACATATCACATAAACTAACATAGATATTAAATTCAAATATAATTAAAACAAAATAAGGGACAGAGTAGGGAAATTTTTTTACACCTAATTCAGTTGTAGCATGTTGGTTGGATCAATGAAGCCATTAAACTAAAAGAAAACGTAATAATCGAAACACCTACGAATTAAAAATTCGAAAGACCTGCAGAAAATGGAATTACCCATGAGTTCTATTCAATATATTATTTGTTGAATTAACTAATGAAATCTTACCAAACCGCGAGTGAAATCGATTAGGTTAGATCAGGGTGTGAAGTTTATGAAATTATTGGTGTGCGTTTCTGTGTTTAATCCCAGTGAAACCTCTTCTTTGATTGTCATTGAGATTGTGTGTGGTGTGATCATGCGTTTTTTTCTTGTTTGAATAGGTATGTTATTTTTATGGTATAATAATTGCTCATAAACTGGGTGAGGGTGAACCGATTAAGGAGAGGCATTCATAGCAAGTTTTGACTAACAAAAATCATTTCCTTAATTAATTCCTTAATTAATGGAAGTTTTATGTCATTTTAAAATAGTTATATTGCATTGATTTCGGTTTAGGTGGCTTTATTATTTTTGTTTTCCAAATGAAAACACAAATCTGGGTCATGATCTAGTGGTTAAGAGCTTTGCCTGTTTCCTCATTATCCCGGGTTCGAATCTTGTCAAAGCCTTTTTAGCACCAATTTATTTTCAGGATTTCCACTCATGCATACGTGGCAAAATGAATGCACACGTGGACACAAAAGTCTTTACGTGGATTTCACATATGCTGACGTGGCTAAAAATGTAGATGAGGTGGCTATGTTTAATGATGATGTGGCATGGTTGTTGGTGAGTCATCATTCTTATATCCACTTATATATAATGTAAGACTACCTAAATCTCTAGGAAACACAGTAAACAGTTTCTTTGAGTTTCAAGACTAAAAGATGAACATAAAAGATCAAACTTTCAAAAATATTTGCATTATACATCTCAATACATGTATGTGATTTGGTGTAATGATTTTTAATTTAACTTGGATTTCTATTTTATGAGTTGCTCATTTCAATAGTAGCAAGACATTAAAATAATGAGTATTATGAAAATATACAAACAAGTCAGGATGGTCGAGTGGTCTAAGGCGCCAGATTCAAGTTCTGGTCTTCGTGAGAGGGCGTGGGTTCAAATCCCACTTCTAACATACGTTTTTGATTGTTTTTAATTGAGGTCAAAGTCAACAGTTTCTTTTTCAGCTCAAAGGTCAAGCACTTAGCTAAATTAAGTTCCACCCATGGTCAACAAAAAAATGGGTTCTCATTCTTGTAGTGGGTTAAGCAGATGCCAACTACAATTTCAAAGTTTGGTTTCTCTTAAACCTTAAACAATTAACTATTTTCAGGTTTGTATTGGGTTAAGCAGATGCCAACTATAACGGCAACGATTGGTTTTTCACTTTTTCCTTTGGTATCTTTATTTTATTTGAGTAAGGATCCTCTAAAGTTTATTTTAACTTTAGATGTAAAACTTTCTCATAAAAATAAAGAAAACTGGGTCTCATATGTTATTTTTATGAGAGAACTTTATCTTTAAAATTCAAATGAACTTTAGAGGATTCTTAAAAGCTATGGTTTATATTACGTGTAAAAGAGTTGCGTTATCGATTCATTACAAATCTTTTTATAATAAACTCATAGCTTTGACAATAAATAATATAGACATAACTTAAAATCTAATGGACTCAAAGCGCAAGATTAGGCTTGGGATCTAACTTAGATATATAACACCTCCTAACGGTTTGAACGGGAGATTTTTGGATGCATAAACCAGATAAAATGTTAAAATCGTCTTCGCCTTCTTGCTTATCTTCTTTTTAAGTTTTGCTTGCTTCTTCTTTTTTTATTTGCACGGAGGTAGTATTGTTTCCGGTAGCGAAGTTGTATTTTGCTTGATGACTTCTTCCTTTTGTGTTGTTTTTTTGTTGCACGTCATGATTTGATTCGCCTTAGGTAGGAGCGATAATTTTGTAATAAACTATTTTCAAAAAAAACAATTCACCAATGTTAGGCTGGTTTTATCAGTCACCACTAAAAATCCCTCATCATCGGACACATCAGCGTCACATCAACTTTCTTTCTCCTACTTTTTACCCTCACTATCCCTCACACTACACTATTATCAATCACAATACCCCTCGCCATTACCCTTTTTTAATTAAAAACAAAAACGTTTATTCAATAATTAAAAACGATTACATAAATTAAAAGCGTACGCGTACGGAATTAAACGTAAACATTACATAGATAGATTAAAATCGTAAAATCTGAAGGAATGTACATATAAATAATACATGTCCGGTCTCGGTTTGAGCCTATGGAGATGCACACGTAATTCGTTGGTAATAGTTAATTAAATATATTGAGATATAATTAATTACATGTTAAACAATAAGGACTTTAAAGGAAAATCGGGAAAAAGGAAAATGGGCTATGCCCCTTCCCTTTGCTCTAGTCGGCTGAATAACCCAACCCAAAGGAGGTGGGTTTTTGCTTGTTAACCAAGTATTGGGAAAGGCTATAAATAGAGATTAGGGATTCATTAGTTAGCTAACCCTAAATCTCTCTTTCTTTCTCTTTGTGCTTGATCGACCGAAACCCATATATAGGGGTGTTCGTTTTTGCTTTGTTCGACGGCAAGGAAACAAGAAACATAGTTTCTTGTGTTGATTTGATTCAAGGTTTTCCAAAGGCGATTGTTTAATACTATTAGTACTAGCATACTCTATTGCTAAGAACGTATTGTGTACAAATCCGTAGAGAGATCATACTTTGATCTTTATTGTTTCTTGATTGAAGAATTGCTAAAAGGTACACGTTTTCTTTTACTTTCTTGTTATGTTAATTTATATGACTATATGAAGATCATACGTGTTTATATTCCGCTACGTACTCATATTTATTAATAGTTTATATGGCCTTTATGTCTACTAATTCCTACAGTGACGTCAAGAGCCGGTCATATAGATCTATAAATTACATAATTGTTATCAAGAATGTTAAAATAAAAAAATGCTAGGTTTTGATGTTGTCTTAATTTTTATTTGATGATCTTGTGTTCATAAACCCTAATTAGGGTTAATAAATTTAAATTAGACAAAACCCTAAGATGTATGCAATTTTTATTTGATGGATATCGTAGTTTAATTGTTAATAATCGGTATGCATTAATTGTTAATATGAATCTTCTCGCTTTATTAAACGTTAATTAATAAGATCCATGGTGAATCTTGCAAGTTTACCATGGATGATGACATGTGATATATGATATATGAATGTATAATAATTGTTAAGTGTTAAACATGCATAATTGATGATAAAAATCAGATCTTGATGTGTATTAGTTGAATTTTACGTTTTTCGTAGTGTTATGACACCTGTTAGTAAAAAATTCATAATAAATTCATCCGATATCAAAAAAATTTGAAATTTTTGTGGGTGGTCCACGACTCGTAGATCTACAACTTTGTAGTTTTGAGCTAAGGCTCGAGAAGAATCTAGCTACACTCTGACGTGACCTGAAGTGAAATTTATATTGTTTTGACAGTTTTATGCTATGTGTCTTTAATTTAAATCACATAGATTTTAGGTTATCATCAATTGGTTATGCATGTGGTATGTGATTAATGTGTTAATCGGATATATGTTTTAGTTGTTTATGTTTATTTGTTTGCTTTTGATAAATTGTTATGTATTGTACATCAAAGCAAAGGGTTTTTCAAAAACAAAAATAAACCGGACTAAAACTATATGAAATTTGATTTATTATAAACTAATTCTTGCAAGGTCTTATGTGGCACTTAAATGAGTCGCCCTTACATGGTTTTAAACATACTCACGCCGAGACCAACAAGAATCAAGTTTATAATGTGTTTTGCTATCTTTAAAGGTTTAGAATTTTATTAATGACGTAATTTGCAAAAGTACTATATAGTTGCAAGGATAAGGTTCGGGGAGACTCATCAAGACTTCGGTCTTGTTGATACCATTACCCTATAATACCTGACTACGTTGTAGTTTCCTTACCTTGTATATTATGTAGGAAGTCGCGAATGGTCTAGGGTTTGAATGATTTTAATCATTCTATAATCTTTTCCCGTGATAAAATTAGATACCTTTAAGATTAGTAAACATGTTGAATCGTCAATTTAATTAATAAAACTTAAGCGAGTAAAGTTTTTATAAAATTCATGATACAAAGATGTTGCATGCTCTTTGTACATGGTTTTGACACGTCAAAATTTATACCCTTTAAAATCTAAGTCTTTTTGCCATCCAACTAGAAAAACACTTGCACTTACTCTTCCATGATTAGTGAGACTTATTCATGGTTTTGTAACCCAATGTGATATAATACACTTATTAGTGAGACGTTAAGTGCTATACAATCACAGTTTTTGTTGGACCGACTTAATCAAGTTAAGATAGGTGAGACCTTAACTCGTGGCATATGATGGGATAAACATGCTCACTTTTTCACGTTTGAATGTTCACATGTGATGTACATAAAGAAGAGTCCCATAATGTAGGAGTTGTATTGGATGCAATTATTAAACATTAATTACCCCTTGAATTACCATCATCACTTTAGAGATCAAAATGATTCGGTCGAGTAGGTTAGTCAGGTGGATCTAGGCTTTCATCAAAAATTACAATAGTTTATTTAATAAAGCATGTATTTAACTTTTCTTTAAAAAGTATTATCGAAAATTACTAATGTGACTTTGTTTATTTGTAAGATGGATAACATGCCAAAACCAAAACAAACAGTTCGGCTTTCAGGTCAATGCTTGAGGACGAAGCAATCAACACTACTGGGATCCAATTTTAATAAGTTGGTTTCGTCTATTGTCGCTTAAACTAGTTGTGGTACCGAGAAATTTACCGGTATGATTTTGAAACAGCCTTTGTGCCACTGCACCTGCCGCCGGAGCTGATGCAAAGCTCTTGCAGATTGGGCTTGTTTCTTTTTTATCGTCAAATGAAGTTTGCATTATTTCTGATGTTGGGTACTATGTCTCCAAAACTCTATCAGCAATTTGAACATAACTCTCCTCTGGAGATGGTTATTGAGCTCCAAAAGATGTACGGAAAACCTTCGGGTGTTGAACTCCAAGAGTTGGTGAATATGTTCCATTCAGTCAGCAGACAGAGGGGACAAATCCGTTAGCGATTCATTTCTATTGATGAAAAGCTATCTGGATCAAATTGGCACACTTCAACTATTGCTTTTCTGATAAAGTGTCTATCAGTTTTATCTTGAATTCACTTTCAGTGAAAATTTCAAGCCTTTGTGCAATATTACAATATTGCAATTCATGGAGAAGACAAACAAGTGAGTGCATTCATTGTTATTGAATTTGAGAAAAGCATTAAGAGGAACAAGCAGCCAATTGTTGGTGCTTCCTCTACACCACAAGTGATGGCAATTCAAGGTAGTAGGTTCTAGAGTATTAAACCGTTTAAGGTTAAGGAAGGGAAAGGAAAAGGGTCTTCAAAACTCTTATCCTACTAAAACCAAAAAGCCTCAACCTTACAAGAAAGAGCGTCTGGCAAAAGATGGACAATGTCACCACTGCAAAGAGGAAGGACATTAGAAAAGGAACTGTCTTGTGTATCTAGCTGAGTTGATGAAAAAGAAGAAGAAAACTAGAGGTCAAAATGTTGCATCCACTTCTTTAAGAATATATATTATTGAATTATTTGCATTTCCTAAAAATTCCTGGGTGTATGACACTGGTTGTGGTACTCACATTTGTAACACAAAAAGGGACGTTAAGGAAGGAGCAAAAGAAGCTTGACGCATGGTAGTCCTCTTACTTGTAAGTGGGCAATGGAATGTGCGCGCCAGCAGAAGTGGAAAGCTATTGGAGTTTTGACTTAGATTTTACCGAATTGGTTTACATTATTGTTTTGACAATTGTCATTTGCACCTTCTTAACAAGGGTTGTTTTCGTTCTATTTGGTTGATAATGGGTTTTACTCAATGTTTTACGGATTTTGGGATTATAGTTTCAATGGAATAATATGTTTATATTTTAGTGGCTGAGCTGTTAACTGGTATTTAATGAATTGATATGCTGTGTGTGATTCTACTTTACCAATCGTTAATTCAATGTATTCTATTAGCACTTAGTGAACCAATCTAATTTGGATGTTATTATCTTTGGTATTGTGTTCTTGCCTCATATTAAACAAGAAACGTATTGAACTGTGACAACATTAGGGATTTAAAATCTACGGATAATGAACCGTTTGATCAATGCGTATCTTGTATATCTGGTAAAATGACAAGAAAACCTTTTTCACATAAAACTAAGAAAGTTAAAGATGTACTTGGATTGATTCATACTGATGTTTGTGGTCCACTTAGACATGTGTCAAAGAAAGGTGCTAGTTACTTCATTACCTTTACTGATGATTATAGTCGTTATGGTTATGTTTATTTACTTAAGCATAAACATGAAGTCTTTGAAACATTTAAGGTATTCAAAAGTGAAGTTGAAAATCAACTCGGAAAGACTATTAAAGCCATACGATCTGATCGTGGTGGTGAATATATTAGTCAAGAATTTAAAGACTATCTAAAAACTTGTGGAAATGTTTCAAAGCTTACTTTCTCCTGACACAACCACAACATAATGGTGTATCTGAGAGGCGTAATCGTTCCTTGTTAAACATGGTTCGATCAATGATTAGTCTTACCATTTTGCCGTTATCCTTTTGGGATTATGCTCTAGAGTCTGCTGTATGCATTCTCAATACGGTTCCAACCAAGAAGGTTGACAAGACTCCATATGAACTATGGCATGAAAAAGTTCATAACTTGTCTTACTTAAAGGTCTGGGTTGTGAGGCTCATGTGAAACATCACACGCCTGATAAACTTCAACAAAGATCTGTTAAGTGTATCTTCGTAGGATACCCTAAGGAAACTATGGGTTACTATTTCTACTACCTACCTAAAAACAAAATAGTTGTTGAGAGGTATGCAGATTTCTTAGAAAAGGATTTCATACTTCAAAAAGAGAGTGGGAGAATCGTAGAATTAGAGGATGAAGATATTTTACCTTCTGAAAACACTAGCGAACATCCTATTGAGGAAGAAAGTCTTGCCCCAAATGTCTCTCAAGAAGAGGATGTTATTCCCGTTCGTAGATCTATAAGGACACGTAAAGCTCCTAATCGATTGTGTCTAAATGTAGAGATTGATCCAGATCGACTATGCTTTAATGTTGAAGTTGAAGAACACAGTTTAGGGGATCTTAATGAACTTGCTAACTATAAAGCAGCTTTATCAGACCCTGAATTTGAGAAGTGGCTTGTTGCTATGAACGCGGAAATGAAATCCATGTATGATAATAAAGTCTGGAGACTTGTAGTGCTTCCACTAAATGCAAAAGTTGTTAAGAGTAAGTGGATCTACAAGAAGAAGACGGACATGGATGGCAAGGTACACATCTATAAAGCTCGACTTGTTGCAAAGGGTTGTACTCAAACTTATGGTGTTGCTATGAGAAACCATTTTACATGTTGATAACATAAGAGAATATAGGATTCTAATTAGCCTATTGCAGCATTCTATGACTATGAGATTTGGCAAATGGACGTTAAAACCGCGTTTTTGAATGGTTTCTTAGAAGAAGAAATCTATATGGAACAACCTAAAGGTTTTATTGAATTAATCATCCCAGGAAAGTATGTAAGCTTCAAAGATCCATTTATGAACTTAAGCAAGCATCAAGAAGCTGGAATAAGAGATTTAATGAGGAAATCCAAAAGTTTGGTTTTTATCAAAATCTAGATGAGCTATGTGTATATCAAAAGGCTACGTGGGCAGTAACGTTATTTTCCTAATCTTATATGTTGATGACATTATTTTAATGGGAAATCACATACCAAGTCTTCAAGAGGTTAAGACCTATCTTGGCAAGTGCTTTTATATATCAAAATCTATAGAGATAGATCAAGGCGGTTGATTGGATTAAGTTAAAATGCATATCTTGACAAAATCCCAAAGAGATATAGAATGGATAATTCCAAGCGTGGTTCCATTCCAATGCAAGGTTAGATCTTCATTTAAGTATATCTCATGTGCTACAACATCAGCAGAGATGAAGCGTATGTAGAATGTTCCTTATGCTTAGGCTGTAGGATCCATTATGTATGCTGTGAGGTGCACAAGACCTGATGTGGCGTCCGCGCAAAACATCACAAGCCGTTTTTCAACAGAATTCTGGTGAAGCTCACTGGACTGCTGTGAAAAATATTCTTAAGTATTTAAGAAATACTAAAGACACGTTTTTGGTTTATGGTGGTAATCCTGAAGCAGAGCTACGAGTTAACTGTTATTGCGATGCTGGATTCGAAACCGATAGAGATGACACGAAATCTCAAACTGGGTATGTCTTCGTTTTAAATGGAGGCGCAGTGGTATGGAAAAGCTCCAAACAAAGTACTACTGCACAGCATGCCACAGAAGCTGAATATATAGCTGCTTCTGAAGCTGCAAAAGAAGCTGTTTGGATAAGGAAGTTTATTGATGAACTTGGCGTAGTTCCTTCAAATGACTATCCGATAAAGATGAATTGTGACAATTCTGCTGCAATTATCATGGCCAAAGAATCAGGAATTCAGAAAGGCGCCAGACACTTTAAAAGAAAATATCATTATGTTCGTGAGTGCATTGAAACTGGCGAAATTGATATTGTCAAAGTTCATACAGATGACAATCTAGCTGATCCGTTTACAAAGGCCTTAGCCGGTCCTAAGCTTACTCGACATGCTAGAAGCATGGGTCTTCGTCCTGCTAGTAGTTTCATGTAATCTGTATTTTAGTATTTGGATAAAGGATATTGTTAAACAATGTTATTTTATGAATTGAAGTATTTGATATGATTCGTTTTCATTATAATCATTGGTCCTATTTTTGCATGTTTAATCCGTGAATAAATGTTATTCTAACTAGTCTATGTCGATCAATTATATGGGAATATAATTGAATTAAGACATATTTGAGTGTTTGGTTATATTCGTAGAATATTTAAAGAACGGTTCTCCATCTCACACGATATTCAATAGATTTGCATGTCGGACTTCTCCAATGCAAGTCACTCACTTTATGGATCGTTATCAAGTGAAACTTGTAAATGATTTATGTTACTAAATCCTTAGACTTGAGATACAAGTTAGTTTTATGTATGTGGATGGTTTTTTTGGATATACTTCTAACACTACCCGTAACAAGGTAGCCATAAAGACTATATTCATAAGTATTCTAAAATATATGATAAGATACTTGTAGTCAAGATAGAATTTGTTCATTCAACTGGATTGAAATAATAATGCTACTAGGCCCCTCGATTAATTAATCAGATGTGTGTCTGGCCAGACCCAATGGTAATCTGGATTTGTCCCGATTAGATTGGTAATCTTGATTTAATTATGTAACACGAGAAACAGAATCGTTAAAATAGGATAACTACGATCCATGTCTATTTTGACATGGCATTTGTGAAACAAAGGGATTATAAATGATTAATTATTTAAATGTATTTCGGGAAACTACACTCAAAGGTTTCTGGGAGCATTGGCACGTGTTGCTAGACGTTAACCAATGTTATTATATTATATTTTTCTACATGTCCAAGTGGGAGCTGAAGGAATGTACATATAAATAATATATGTCTGGTACGGTTTGAGCCTATGGAGATGCACACGTAATTCGTTGGTAATAGTTAATTAAATATATTAAGATATAATTAATTAAATGTTAAACAATAAGGACTTTAAAGGAAAAACGAGAAAAAGGAAAATGGGCTATGCCCCTTCCCTTTGCTCTAGTTGACTGAATAACCCAACCCAAAGGAGGTGGGTTTTTGCTTGTTAACCAAGTATTGGGAAAGGCTATAAATAGATATTAGGGATTCATTAGTTAGCTAACCCTAAATCTCTCTTTCTTTCTCTTTGTGCTTGATCGACTAAAACCCATATATAAGGGTGTTCGTTTTTGCTTTGTTGGACGACAAGGAAACAAGAAACATAGTTTCTTGTGTTGATTTGATTCAAGGTTTTCCAAAGGCGATTGTTTAATACTATTAGTACTAGCATACTCTATTGCTAAGAACGTATTGTGTACAAATCCGTAGAGAGATCATACTTTGATCTTTATTGTTTCTTGATTGAAGAATTGCTAAAAGGTACACGTTTTCTTTTACTTTCTTGTTATGTTAATTTATATGACTATATGAAGATCATATGTGTTTATATTCCGCTGCATACTCGTATTTATTAATAGTTATCATGGCCTTTATGTCTACTAATTCCAACAAAATCAACCGAAAAGCCTCTGCCTGAGTCTCTCCTTCAGTGCTTCATCGGTCGACGTCTCATATAACGCTTCATCTCTTTGACGGTTCTCCATACGTCGAATTTCTAACTCCGCATATAATGGAAGTAGAGACTAAAGAGTATATAATTTTTAGTTGTGTTTAAAAATTTTGAAGTTTAAAGGGTATTTATAGGTAAATAAAATGGTAAGGAATTTTTTTTATAAAATATGGTATCCGTTATATGAGGGGTCCACAAATACACATTGCCCTAAAAGCATGCAGGTCACCGAATTCTTCTTTTTCTTGCTTTGGTCACGCACGAGGGACATCGGTTTTATCGATGGTCACGAGTGAGCAAGAGCTCACGCATGCTCACGATTCACTTGGTCACGACCAATAAAACCAGCCTTAAAACAAAGAGTTATTTTGATGAGAAAAAAATGGTTGATTAACCCTTAAGGTTTAGAGGCTAGAGTTGATGTGATATGGAAAGAATCTAATTTAGAATTAAACAATAAAGCGACAAAAAAATCAATATCTTTTTTATCAACGGCAAGTAGCCGATAACATTGGATAACAAAGTTTATTATCTATTGATTTTAACGAGGATAAAAGCGGCCGCCTGTTGCGGTGGGACACTTTAAAATGCAAGTGTTTGTAATGAACACGATGCGCCAGTGCAAAATTTAAAACCAAAATTTATATCAAAATGACATCTTAGCTATTTTATAAAACAAACTTTTCTCGCCAGTCAATTTTGGATTGTAAAACAAACTCTGCTCGTCATGGTTGGTAACTATATAAGCAGGTTCTTTGTAGGAAGTGCACATCTTGGCAAGCTCTATGATGTAACGAGAGAAACAGATCTAATTTTGAAAGCAATCTAACATCTCGTACTCTCCCCTTCCGATTATTAAGAAGTTTTTTTTGGTTTTTTTTTCATTTCTTATGTAAGTCCAAAGTCTTGTCCTTCACTGGTCCAACCTTACACAACTTGTAACGATGTGTGAAAGCCTGAAGAAGGTTGCTTATTAAATGGACACACTTTGTAACCAAATACCTCCTTCAAGCACCATAAAAAACCATCACATCAATTTCTTACATCGATCTCATTTCGACATTAGCACGTCGTATTGACGTTTACTCGATAGCCTATATATGAAAGACAACTGCATATTAATAATCGGACCAAGAGTACTTGTAACACCCCCAAAAATACAACAATGCAACGGAATACCACATGGGGTGCTACTTCATAATACACAGCGCTAGATACAAGAGAACGACCTCTAAGTGTCGTTTGAAAAGTAATCTCGTTGATTTAATCAAAATCTGAATTTGATATAACAAATGTCCCATAATTGCATCACAATGAAAAGCTTGAATGTATAGACTCCAATGCACTTCAAGAAATCCGAGCATATAATTTACCTGAGAAAAACATGCTTAAAAAGGTCAACATAAAGTTGGTGAGTTCATAGATTAGTTTAAATATGAATGTAATCCACTGTATCATCACAGTACCATGTAAAAATCCCAAAGATTTTATAAAGAATGCATGGTTAATTTAATGTCACCAAAAAGAACCAATCTTATCCCAAAGATTTTTATAAAGAATGCATGACAAATTTAATGTCATCAAAAAGTATCAATCTTATCCCAAAGATTTTTATAAAGAATGCATGACAAATTTAATGTCACCAAAAATGAATTCCTGGCACCTCGTGCCTATCGATTTCCTGAAAATAATATATACAAGGTAGGACCGCAAGAATTTTCTCGTGATAATGCAACACATGCAGGCATCACAAAACTAGATTACATTTACACTAAGCTCATGACACTGAAGCTCGACAGTCTTGTTCGCATAATATTGCTACTCAGCCCGTGATGATGTTCTAACCCGAAACATCTAAAATTCGACATGTTATATCGTTCGTTCCCGGTGATAGCAAGTCACCCGAACGGGGAGGTCGTTTCCCGAATAGATCTATTAAACAAGGTAATACTGTTATATTTAATTAACTGCTTTAAACCACCAATATATATATTTATCCGGTTTTAATATTTGTTAAAACCTTATGTTCTTTTCATTTGTCGTCCCATGTGAATTAAACGAACCCTTATTGTTATTATAAATACGAATACGAAGATAATAACAAGGTATTTATTTAACCAATTTAACCACCATTTATGTCAAGATTTTATATTTATATAACCCGTGTTATGATTATTCGTCAAGGTATAAATCAAACAAACCCTTGTAGAAACTGCTCACCCAAACGCGTCCTGTATGGCGTTTTCTGCCAAAAAAACAAACACCCCCAACTGCTATAAACTAAACCAAACGCACCCTCGCATGGTGGCTGACCCGAACCCCAACCCACCCCCCGGTGGCTGTTAGCAAACAAACGCACCCTTGTGGTGCTATACCCGGACCCGGCTGTCCCGAAACAGCCAAAACGAACACCCCTAAACAAACGCATCCTACGACTGGTGCAACCCACAAAACCAACGCACCCTTGCGGCTGTGAACCCAACCCGACGCACACTCCCCCTCCCCTATACCCGGTTGTCCCACAGCCAAACCAAACATCCCCTTTCGTGAACAACCCGACACGAACACCCTTTTTCGAGTCTACCCGAAACAAACACCCCTTGGCTGCTATAAACCACACGCACCCGCTGCGGTTCAAAACCCCGAGCCAAACGCACCCCTACCGGTGCAAAACCAAACCAACCGCACCCC
>BQNB010077962.1:0-30682 GCA_026074375.1 Tanacetum coccineum
TGTTTTAAATGGATACCCGAACACTAGAACCAACCCGAAATACTCTAAACCACCATGTTCTTGGTTGAAAATAAAAAAAAAGTTTTTATGTGTGTGTGTGAGATCGGACGAACAAAGGAGAAGAAAATTGAACTCTCGTTCCAAGATTTCCATAGGCTCATCCACAAAATTCAACTTAGCATCAACTTGGATTTCATCCAAAGGCACTTGTAGTGTTGGATCAGCCAAACACTTCTTAAGGTTCGACACGTGGAACGTGTCATGAACACCATTCAACTCCTCGGGAAAATCTAACCGGTAGGCCACATGGCCTACTTTCTCAACAATCTCAAAAGGTCCAACTAATCTAGGCGCTAATTTCCCTTTCTTCCCAAAGCGTACCACACCTTTCCAAGGCGACACTTTGAGCAAGACAAAATCACCCAAACTAAACTCTATAGGCTTCCTCCTCTTATCAGCATAACTTTTCTGACGATCACGCGTAGCCTGAAGTCTATCCTTAATCTGCAAGATCTTCTCGGTAGTCTCTTGCACTAACTCAGGTCCTATCAACTGACCTTCCCTAACTTCAGCCCACATAATTGCCGAATGACACTTTCTACCATACAATGCCTCAAACGGAGCACATCTCACACTAGAATGATAACTATTGTTATACAAAAACTCAACCAACGAAAGATGAACATCCCAACTTCCCCCGAAGTCTAGGACGCATGCTCTAAGCATGTCTTCTAAAGTCTGAATAGTACGCTCACTCTGACCATCGGTTTGAGGGTGGCAAGCCGTACTCATGTCTAAACGAGTTCCTAATACCTCTTGCATTGACTGCCAAAACCTTGATGTGAAACAACTATCACGATCCGATATAATCGAGATTGGCACACCATGTCTAGCAACTATCTCATTCAAATACAATCTAGCCAACCTATCCATCTTATAATCCTCACGCATAGGTAGAAAATAAGCAGACTTGGTTAACCGATCCACAATGACCCAGATTGTGTCATGCCCACTACTAGTCCTAGGCAACTTAGTTACAAAATCCATAGCTATTCCTTCCCATTTCCATTCAGGAATCTTAGGTTACTAGAGCAAGCCAGATGGCCTTTGATGCTCAGCCTTAACCTTCAAACAAGTTAAACACTTACTAACATATACGGCTATATCCTTCTTCATTCCATGCCACCAATACCTATCTCTAAGGTCATAATACATCTTATCAGCTCCTGGGTGTATAGAGTACTTCAACCTATAGGCTTCGTCCATTATCAGGGTTCTCACATCACCCTTCAAAGGCACCCATATTTGATCCAGGTAGTACAACGCTTCATCATTCCTAAGTTCAATCATCTCATCCAAACCTTTCTACAATCCTGCAGACTCATCCATAGCCTCCTTCTAAGCCGCCAGTATCCTATCCTTGATACTTGACTGAAGGGTCATATTCATAGCTCTAACTCTCTTAGGCTTTACTCTTTCCTTTCTACTTAGGGCGTCAGCCACCACATTCACCTTACTTGGATGATAGTGAATCTCACAGTCATAATCACTAAACAACTCTATCCAGCGACACTATCGCATATTCAACTCTTTCTGACTAAAGATATGCTAAAGACTCTTATGGTCGGTATAGATGACACTCTTTATCCCATACAGATAATGTCTCTAAATCTTAAGGGCAAAAACAACTGCTCCGAGTTCCAAATCATGGGTCATATAATTCTTCTCATAAATTTTCAACTGCCTAGACGCATAGGCTATCACCTTACCTCTTTGCATTAACATACAGCCTAGTCCTGTCCCGGACGCATCAAAATATACCACAAAGTCTTCTGGTCCATCGGGGAGAGCTAGAACAGGCGCATTACACAACTTATCCTTTAAAGTTTAAAATGTCAATTCCTGTTCCTCACCCTAATCGAAAGTCTTACACTTCTGAGTTAAGATAGTAAGAGACTTAGCTATCTTAGAAAAGTTCTCAATGAACCTACGGTAATATCCAGCCAATCCTAAGAACGAACGAACCTCAAGTTCTAGGGGCTTTCCAATTCGTAACAGCTTCAATCTTACTAGGGTCTACATGAATCCCATGAGGGTGTTACATTTATCACATGCCCAAGAAACTGTACTTCTCTTAGCCAGAATTCACACTTAGAAAACTTAGCATACAGTTTCTCCTTCTTGAGCAGTTCCAAGACTAACCTTAAGTGTTCTACATGCTCCTCCCGAGTCTTAGAGTAGATTAAGATATCGTCTATAAACACTATCACAAACTTATCAAGATAAGGCCTACAAACTCTATTCATTAAATCCATGAATACCACTGGTGCGTTAGTCAGACCAAAGGGCATTACTGTGAACTCGAAATGTCCATAATAAGTTCTAAACGCAGTCTTTGGAATGTCATCCTCATGCACTCTCAGCTGATGGTATCCAGACCTAAGATCTATCTTTGAGAAAAACTGCGACCCTTGCAGTTGGTCAAATAGATCATCAATCCTAGGAAGCGGATAACGATTCTTAACAATCAACTTGTTCAATTCTCTATAGTCAATACACATCCTAAAAGAACCATCCTTTTTCATAACGAACAATACCAGCGCTCCCCAAGGCGATGAGCTCGGTCGAATAAAACCTTTGTCTTGGAGTTCCTTGAGTTGTCCCGACAACTCCTCCAATTCAGAAGGTGCCAACCGATAGGGAGACTTTGCAACCGGCGTTGCTCCAGGGATTAACTCATTTTGAAACTTAATTTCCCGAACAGACGACAATCCAGATAGGTCATCCGAGAATACCTCAAGAAAATCTCTCACTACTACTATCTCTTTTTATTCCTTCTCTTTAGCCTTAGCACTTTTTAACTGCCTTATCTTTTCTTCTGGTTTCTCTCCTAATACTCTAAGCACCTTGCCATCTAGTAGTGGCATCCTCACTACTTTCTCATAACAAATTATTTCAGCCTTATGTTTGGACAACCAATCCACACCTATAATCACATCAAAACTTCTATGCCTGAATGGTATCAAATTGATGTCAAAGACATAACCCTCGATATCTACTTTACAACCCTTAATAACCTTATCGATCTCTACTAGCTGCCCGCTAGCTATTTCAATCTCATATCTGAAACCTAATTCACTGGGCTCTATGCCTAACAGGGGTATAAAAGTAGTGGAAACAAAACTATAGTCGGCACCAGAGTCAAATAAGGTAGTGGCAAAGTGATCGTTTAAAGTAAGCGTATCCGTCACAATGTTTAAATCTTGGCGAGCTTCCTTTGCTCCCAACATGAATGCCCTACCCCTAGCTTGGTTCCCTTGGTTTCCATGACCCTGACCCTCATTATTAGCAACAACTTGGTTTGGAAGATTTCCTCCCGGTCCTTGTGCCCTATTCAATCTAGGACAAGCTGACCTGACATGGTCGATACTACCACACTCATAACATACCCTAACAGTTGGGTTTCTAGCATTGAAAGGATTCACATTCCTAGGCATGCCTCTACAATCCTTTGCCAAATGACCCGGGCGGTTACAATTAAAGCATGTGCGACAAGGTCCTTCGGGTGCATGGTAGGAGTTGCAGGTGGTACACTTGGGCCAAGTACCCGTATTCTCTCTTCCTACAGGGTTTGCAGTTGTAGCAAAAGCATTTCCAGTCCTAGTCTTCTTATTATCATCCCTACTATTCTTATCATTGCTAGGTTCCCCCACATTTCCTCTTTTCTCAACCTTCTTAATTGATCCATTCCTAACAGCCTCATCGGTCAGTGCACCAGAAATCTGCACAGCCTTCTGCATAGTCTTTGGCTCTGTTACAGCCACCATCTTACAGATCTGTGGAGCAAGGCCATATATGCATCTCTTAATCTTCCTACTTTATAGAGTTACTAAGTGAGGTACTATAACAACCCAAGAATTTTCAACAACCTATTTTACTATTATCACAATTGTACGGGGAAATTTTTCGCTTTATTACATTACTTGCATTGTCAATATCTCAGTATAACTAAAGTAGATGAGCTCACGCAACCTACCTATGTCATCCTGTCTTCATATATGTCAAGCAAACATCACAATATGTCAATTTATATCAGCACATCCTTATTACAAAGTACAATTAATCCCTAGAATGGGAACTATTCATCAACCGTGTATATCACAACGGCTTAAACCGTTATCATATACCTCTAAACCCTAAATTCCATGAAGGGTTAATATCTAAAGTGAATATACAATCTACTCAAGCATATATACAAGTAATATAACATTTCATTTGAAATATAAACTCCCTCCATGTAAAGTATAGGTCCTTAAAAGCACAATGTATAATTCATTAAGCATGACATCTAAAAATAGTTGTTTTACCTCCGTTTTCATTCTAATTTCTTCACCACCACTTATATACAAGCTACTACACTCAATATACAATGTGTAAACCCTAATTATTCTACTCATAAGCATTCATAGATCTTTTTACACTCAAAAACCTAATTCAACATCCTAAACCCTAAAACCGAGCTAGTCTCTAAACCATGACTCGTTTCTTAATTTTTATCCATTGTAACCCCAAACCAACTATCAAATAAGTTGTAATAACATAAATTACAACATTATCAATGATAATCCACCATCATTTCATCATTTTACTTAAATTATACAAGAAACGAATCCAAGAAACCCTAATTATGCCCTAACTGGAACTTTTGACCCGTTTACTCATTTTCTACCCATTTTAACCCAAACCACCTATCAAATTTTGAATATAATCCTTAATATAAGTCTTAGGATCAGTAACCTATCATTTTTAATCAAATGTATACGAAATCCAAGCATAGAAACACAATTCGTGCCCTACTTGAACCCGTATACCTTTCTTGCAATTTGACCCATTTTAGAACTTTTCTTCCAAACAATCACCTTATGACTACGCAACTTACCTTCCTAAGCAGCTTACACACCTTCTACAACAAATATCTTCAATATTTTTATTAATAAAAACTTCACATGTGCTCTTGTTCTTTCATTTCAAGCCATGGCATCAAAAGGGTGTTCCAACACCTTCTAGTTGATTTCTATCTTACATGACTCATCATGTAGACTTCCCACATCACCCTCTAGCTGTTCCACACGTCCTAAATCAGAATCATAAGGAAACCTTGGCCTTTAAGGGTTGAAACACTATAAATAGGAGTGTTATGCTTCCATTTCTACTCATCCCCCACTTCCTCCTCTATAACCCATCATAGCAGCAATCCTTTGCTCAATATGAATTCTAATAGATCCTAAGAAGTCCCAAGAACAGAAGTGAAGCAAAAGAAACCAAGAAAAGAAGCCCGGGAGTCGTTATTCTAGGCGTACGAAGCTAAAAGTCCCGATTTCGACCCGTTTCTAAGCTATAAGCTCAAACCCAGGTTCTGAATGTTCTACTTCTGCTCCTACACTCTTATAATGTTCATATGATCCTAAATATACTCTTGTTAAAGTTTCATAACTCAATTCATGCTCATTTTCCATTTTGATCCAAAACCGTACACCCGAAACCCTAATTTCGCGTTTTTCTTAAAACTAAATGTTATAATAGTTAAATGTTGTTATAATCTATCCTAGCATGCTTAACTAATGTTAAAATAACCACTTTATTGATTAATGAAGGAATTTGAACTTAAAACCCGTGCGTTTACGTTTTGAAACCCTAATTTGACCCGTTTTGCTTCCTAGCTTAACGAATCGTTATTTTAAACTTGTGTTGCGTTAAAACTTCATATTTTAGTTTATTATAACTTATAAATGTCTATTGAAATGTTAAAATAAGCTTGCATGGCAATTTGGACATGTTTTGTAATTATAATCCATGCAAGGGGTATATATCGTAACTTTCGGAAACTTATAACTAAAAGGGCTGAATATGTCATTTTATCAAAGTTATAACTATAGGGGTCTATTATGTCACTTTTCAAAGTACAAGGTTTACTTGGTATATCTTTTAAAGTTGAAGGACCAAAGTCGTAAAAGTGCAAACTCCAAGGGTAAATTCTGCCACTTTTCAAACTCAAGGGTCTAAAATGTAACATTTTGAAAAAGTATAAAATCATGTTTAAAACCTTACAAGACATAACTTTAGATATTGATCAAAACGCTTAAAACTAGTTATATCGTATCACAATACTAGGGAGCTTTATATTAAGAGGTTTCATCTTGGTATTACGTTCTGACTAAGTTGTTGGGTTTACGATTTAAAGTGCCCTAGCTCCTCAAACGTTTACTGAATGACTTCTGAATTATGATGGCCCGAACAGTGATACAATAATTCCAAACTCTTCAATCAAACTCATAACTCTTAAAACTAAAGTTCTAGAGTACAATCTTCCTAAGACTCAATATATTTACTCAGGTTGCGTGACGTGGCTGTTTACTATCATTTTACTATATCAACATTCCCCGGTTAAGATTGTGATAAGGTCGTCAGCTTTCATTTTGGAAAATTATTACATCTACATATCAGTGAGTTCAGAGCCACCAATTTCAATCTTTTAGAATGTTTTTTATAAACCACGAGGGGGATACATCTGTTACTAAACTCTTTATATCCTCGATTATCTTATAACAATGTGATTACATGTCAAAGACTTTATGAGTTCATAATCCCTCACGATGCCTTTTATAAACCTATGAGATCACAGTAAACCATGAACTGCAAAGTGTCTCTAAACTATAAGCAATACCACAGATATATTATTTCCAAAAAACCTAAAGATCACCTAATGGTAATAAAACCTAATATCTCTTTGGGAATATCTCCTAAGTATCTTCTTAGGGTAATATCTCCCAATACTCTTTGGGTAGTATCCTCCCAATAATCTCTTTGGTAATATCTCGCCAATATCTCTTGTGGGTACGTATCTCCCAATATCCTCTTTCGGTATACTAACCAATATCTCTTTGGATAGTAGATCGAAGTATCCCTTAGGGTAGTGACTCCTAATATATCTCCTGGTAAAGGTTCCCGGTTCTATTGAGTTTAAATATGTGATTCATAAGCTTAGGGCAATAATACTGTTTTCTATAATAATTATACTCATTGCAGTTATTACCACTTATGGGTGTATAACAACATAATTTCAACCATTTTATTATAAACCTATGAATTTCACTCAACCTTTGTGTTGACCCTTTTTATGCATGTTTATCTCAGGTAAATGAGCAACTTATGGCATGGAGTGGCATGGACTCGAAGATGGCTAAAACTTGTTATCATTCACATTTTATGTTTCTAGATTTTGGACCTTTGCCTTTGTAAAACACAGAATTGAAATGATGAAAAACGAATCATTTGACAACGTCTCTTTTGGGTCAGTTTCTATGATTATGATGTTGTACCCATTGAAGTAACAACCCCAGATTAGCTCCGCTGCAATATTGTAAAATGGGTGTTATAAAGCCCTTAATCCATAAGGTTCTGTTTAGGGGTTTAAAATTAAGCCTAAAAGTGACCCCTAAGGCTGTTTGGGTGACTGTTTTTGGCGTACGTGCTTATTTGCCTTATCTGTGCTCATTTGCTTATTGGAATTTGCTTTAAGAGTGAGTAGTATTGCTTAATAGGTAAGTCTTAATCTATTTAGCTTATTTTATCTTTTCTTAATCTTATTTGAGTTTATTTGCACTTTTAGCTTAGAATGTTTTAGTTTAAAAGTCTTTTAGTGCATCTATCATTTAGGCTTAGTTTTGGCTTATTTTCTTATCTTATTTTAGTTCCTTAGTGCTTAATAGGGTTAGCTTATTATTAGTTTTTAGCTCATTAGTTCCTTGATGCTTCTTTAGTCTAAAAGGCTATAAACATGTTTAAGCCTTTTATTCTTATGTAAAAAAAAGCTTCCAGCAACTTAAAGTGCTTATTTACATGCATATTTTGTGTCTTATTATAAAAAATGCTTTGGAAAAGTTGGCCTTATATTTGTAGCTTAACGTAAAAAGTTGTAAAAAAATGGCAAATAAAAAAACAATTTGGTAAGTGATGGAAGTCCCGAAGTTGAGCAGGGCTCGAACTCAGGACCTCAACCCACTCACCAAACTTTTAACACTACACACACTCACCCACATGGACTCTCCCTTGGGTCTTTTCTGTTAGAAGTTTCCCTCATTATTCTGTTTATTACCTTTTTTGGGGGGAAGGAAAGCCCATTACTATATAAGCCCGTTTGTAGCATTTTTCACAGCTTATTTAGATAAGCTGTTTCACCCAGCTTATTTTTCTTAGATCCAGCTTTGTTCAAGCTACTTTTGCTCATTTTTTCAGAATTTTTATAATTAGTTTAATATTTTTAATCATTTAATTACATTAAAATCATCTTTAATTCATAATAAATTATAAAAAAGTCAAAAAAATCTAATTCTTTTTTAGAAAATTTTCTTTTATCATTTAGGACTTAGGAAAATTAGATTTGCTTCGTAGTAAAAATTGGTAGATTTTGGAAATTTAAAAGACGTAGACCCCGTCACTTTTTCGTGTTTTTAAGCTTAAATCGCTTTTGTTTTTGGTTTTGTTTTCTTAGTTCTTTCATTTTAGTCAATTAGGACTTATAAAAGTTAAAAAGATCATTTTAGGGTTTAATTTTGATAAATTAGGGTTTTAAGATACTTTTTTAGATTCCCTTTGCGTTTTTAGTTAAAATTTGTGTTTTTTATTCCTACACATTCGGCATTCTAATCTTATCCCGTAGCACGCTTACGAAGAAACCAAGTCTTAACAATCTTTGCGTATCCATTCAAGCATCAAATGCGAGTCAAACCGACAAATCGATCTTTTTTTTTGAAAATTTATCATTTCTTTCCAAGCTATTTCCTCGGTGGTGATCATAACGAACCTCCCAGGGTAACAAACTCATCTCAACTACTACGGAATTTTATTGATTCTTTCTATGTCCTTCGATACCGTAACTCAAGTGAGATTACTTTGTTTCTAGCGTTATTGAGGTCATATAATAAAGTATTCATTAATATTATTATATTTATCAATAACCTAAAAAGTATTCTCAATCAATTACACACGAAAATAACCATATCTTCATAGATCTTTTTGAAGTTTGTCACTTCTTTTAATTTTCGAAACCCACAAGAAAAGAACAAAATCAAAAGTGCTGTCATTTTTTCTTTGTTTTGTTGATAGATACAAGAACTTGAAACGAAAATAATATTGATCTTAGATTTGTTCACTCTGAGCACCAATCTTTAAAGATTAAAAGTGTAAACTTATCTCATCATTGATCATTGTTTTTGAAGTTTTCACTTCATTTGTTTATTTTCGAACAAAAAAGGAAAAACAAGAACAATAGGTGTTCAAGTCTTTCTCTTTGTTTCGATTTGCAAATGAAACACTCGAGACAAAATTCAAACAAAGAACTCACCTGTGAGACATAGTATAACAAAAAATAATCAAAAGGGTTTTTTGTTATGAGCGATACAAAAAAAAAAACCAAAAGAGAGGAAGATTTGTGTAACTAATGAAATCATAAGAAGGCGATGTATGGAAGAATATCATGTATGCTTTATTAATAAAGCTAGGAGGGCGTATGATTATCTTATGTTAGATTATAGAGTCTTAAAGTAGAAGATATAAGATAGTGGATGCGTAAAATACGATAAAGCGCTTCTACGGGTAAAGTTTGATTGGTGCTTCACTATTTTGAATTAGATCACACGTGCGTGGAATCAAAATTAAGGATCAAAGTGCATCTATGCGCGTATTTCTTTAAGAGTCTCCAAAATTCACATTGGTTTAGTTATCATTGGCTAGATAAACTTTCTCAAACAAAATATTAATTTTGAGAATACATCGCATGACCTATTGTGGTATGTGTGGTTAGCTACACTTAAATAATTCTTTCAAGTGTATCTATAATGATTAAAATTCAAGTGTTGTTGTGAAGACATTTTATGTGGAGAAAAAAAGTTTTGGCACTAAATTCGTGTACTTATCAACTTTATCTTGTTATTAGAAAAGTTGAGTTGCTTTCAATGAAATCTTTGATCGAGTCTCGTCAAAAAAGTTTTAAAACACTATGAAATTGATCAAATACGGTTTTTAAGAAACCGTAATCTTGCATATCTTTTTATCGATGAATTCTTTTGAGAAAACTATGCGACATTTGTGATTGAATTCTTGTGCGGTCTATGTAGTTGAAAATTTATTGGGATTCGTTGCTGCTATAATCAAGAAACTGGCAAATCTCAAATGAGAACCAACAAATCTATGTAGCTTACAATAAAAATCAAAAACAAAACACGTCTTTGACTAGTCCCACTTGAGTTGTATATTAGCGGAAAAGGGTTCGGATTATGAAACATCAAAGGGGGTAACAATTATCTCAACGAATTTCTTGAGCTGATAGACAACAGCCAAACATTTTAAATCAAACAAGCTCAGTCTCAATTATTCGTGCATCAAATATCAATCGAGATCTAAAACAACAACGTGATAAATTGGACTTAGCTGTTATTTACTATAAAAGACAAAAAGAGGAATATCAAAAGACACAAATAATTTTCAATCAAACAACAAAATAAGGAACAGTAATGTAAAAATGAAGATAAGATAGTCCGTTAGACAAAGCGCGAGGAAAAAATATAACCTAATGACATCATTCATTTACATAGCTAAGTAAAACAAATATCTTGAAAACGTTGTTTGATAAACATGGGCAAATCAACTGAAACACTTTAGGTTCTTATAAACAAAAAAGCGTTTCTAGGATAACTAAACCGAGAGAAAGTACGGTTTAGGCTATAACACCGTCCTTATGTTCTCCTTTGCACAATCTTAAGCCAAAATTCCCTAAGTATATGTATTATGCTGTATGAACATTGTGAATAGATAAATGAACACAACTGCATTGTGTTGCATGACTGAGATAACTCTTTGACATGCATGCGAAAAAAGAGTAAATTAAAAGAACGAGTTTCAAAAAGTATATAAAAATTTCAGGAGTTCTAAAGATAAAACCAATACGCTACAACAAAATTGAACAAACTTTATACATTTTATGTTCCTCAAAAGAACATTCTCCTTTCTGCCTACGAAACAAACATATTTTCACATCATCCTTTATAATCTATCTAATCTCATAAACAATAAACTAATCTTGCTAACACAACAAGCATACCGGCTATCAATGCCTAATGATCAAATTCAATGCTTGGTGATATTGATTGAAATGGAAAATGTCTTCAGAAAAATTGTTATCTGAGTTACTAGAACAAGAATTGTACCAAACGTATATACATTGCATATTTCTCTTAAACGTCTAAAAGAAGAACTTCGCGTAATCGAGATCGTTTGCGTCGTAGAAGCGAAAATTAAATTCTTCGAGAATTGCATTCTATTCTTTCAAGTCATTTCAGCAATTTGATTTAACGACGATGTAAAAGACATGAGAAAGAAAGTTTTTGTTTTAGCGTGGAAAATGAATCTTGGATTGCGAAAACTCTACACAAAACAAAATAGCGTTATTATTAAAAGATCAACGAACATCTTGGAAGCATCCTTAGCTGAATAGTACATATCAAGAATCATGTCAATATACGATTTCTTGTGAGTGGAAAATAAGGGAATGAAGGTTTTTTACCTAATGGAAACTAAATAGAAATCTTCACAGAGCGTCAAAATTATGTATACCAAATGATAGTAATAAACAGATGAAATACGGTTTGTATGATTGCATTTGAACGTCACACAAAAACCAATTCGAAGCAGAAGAGAAAAATATGGATAATTGTCAAAAAAGAATTGTTTAATCTTGGAAACAGAATTTGTTCAAAAATAATTGAGGCAAAGATTATCTTGCATTTAGAAATCGCACTCAGCACAAAGTCTCGAGAAAATACTTCTTTGAAAACATTGCAAGAAGAAAATGAGATTTTATGGCATCATTTACAAATCGAGAATAGCTCATTCTGGAACAAGACATATAAAGATTTGTATTGAGTCAGTTCAACGGTTCAAAGAGTTGAGACTAATGAAATATGATGAAGTCAAAAGTTTAAGGAGTCGATTTTGATAAGACTTGCCCTACATACATTGAGTTGGAAATATTTTATATGAGTGGCGGTCATCTCAAATTCAAGGAGAATATAACACTTCGAAGTTGACTTACACCAACAAGCTTCGCCTTTGTTTCAATCAAAAGTCGGCTAGGTTTTAAACAAAAACTTTAAACTTCGTAGACACAAAACGAGGCAGAAAATTTGAAGTCTCAATTGATTGAATTTGCTGAAACTAAGGTTAATAACACATTTTCAGAACGATTGCAATTTTTCAAAAATACAGCAAATTGGATATTTGCGAACTTTAACAAGGTAATCAGAGCGGGAAACAATAATCTTTTCTGAAAACGAAACATGTGTATTTTCAAAATAATATTTGAAGAGCTGAAAAGTCTTTACAAAACAAATAAAAGTAAAATTATGATTAGTTGATAAAAAATCGCGATAACTCTGAGAAAGTATTTCAGTTGATTGAAGAAAAAACGGGCAACATGGGGAGACAAATAAAATGCCTTTTGATACATTGAAAATTGTGTTTCTGAATCAAGGTTTAGTTCATCTTGGAAGAAAAATTCATTGCTCAAAAAAGAACAAAGATTTTGATATGAAGTCAACTCTTGATCAATTCGAACAGAAACAACCACAAATTTCCATGAGCGTCATTTGAGAAAAAACACTTGAAAACACACAAAAGTTGTTCTGAACGATAAATGCTCGTCAAGGCTCGAATGATATACTAAAAGCCGAGAAAGATCAAACTTTTGAAAAGAACATTAATTCATTTGAGACACTCAATGGAAATATCAAAAAGGAAAAGTCTATGGAACTAACGTCTTTGAACTCTAAATCTTTAAATTTTGGGAAACCACCTATATCTGAAAAACACTTTGCGCAAAAACTCTCAATCATTACAAAAATCATTAGTTCATTCTCCCAAAATTTGTTGTGCAAAAACGGATTTGTCAACTAGTAACATCTACAAACAGTCATTTTCCTAAAAATTATATAAAGATCATTATGGAAAAAAATTTGGCATCTTCGAATCAAAATTAGCATCACAAGATAATCATGCTTGTCAAAAGAATATCATAAGTTGAGAAACTTCGTAAATGATTTAAAAACTGAAGTTTTGATTTTCTTAAACAAAAAAATGGAACATCAATGTTTCAAAATCTTCAAAACCTAAAGTAAGTGTTTCGGAAAAGGTTCACACGGGTGAATCCTCAAAACCGATTTAAAAGGGTTTTCTCAGTTTACAATAAAATAAATAACCAGAAGAATACAAAAAGTTTCCTATTCTTTACAAAAAGATAGGAAGTTTTCCTAAGAAATCTCAAAGTTTTGAAATATATTTTCCTCAAAAGGGTTTTTAAACAAGAGCATCAATTGCAAAGAATCATCTTTTGAAACACACACGTCTTTGTTTTACCACCGGTAAACAAGTGTGGAGGCCAATAAGGAATCTCAAACTTTTAAGTCATCTACTTCCTCAAAAGAGTTTTAAGACAAGTACTTTAAATAGGAAAGAATCCAGTTTTTTGTAAGCTCCACCACTCTGTATTACACCGTAAAACAGCGTGGAGACCAAACATAAGTCATTTCCGTGGATAAACAAGATATAAGACACAAGTTTAGGTTGTTCTACTTGAGCATCAAGTTCGTTATACTTAATTTTCTTCATCGGTAATTATTACATAGAGCCTACAGAATTGAAGATTCAAGAAATGGTTAACATATGGGTTTCAAAGGAAGCTTAATGTTAAAATATTTAACCATTTACATGCTACATCGAGGTGAAGGTTTGGCTACTACTAGTCATTATTACTACAGCTAGTGTGAGTGTCTACTACTCAAGTTCATTTTTCTTATTGTGCTTAATGATGGGTAATTTGAGGAGATAGAAGGCTTGGATTCGAAGTGTAATATTGGTTCGTGGTTGTGAAGATCGAAGTTGCATACTTTAGTCCTCGATTTGATGATGAAAAAAAGGGGAAGAAGATTTGATGATTTGCATCTTATAGATCCTTGGTAGCTTAAGGGGAAGTTTTCATTCGTATATTAACTTCAGGGGAAGTTCGTGCTTATTTGGTTTTGTCATTATCAACTAGGGGAAGATTACTGGGAATTATATTTGAGTTGATAAGACAAAACACGAATGAAAAAAGATGAAAACAAAAGGACCAAAGTCGTCATTGTGGGATTTGACAAAATGTAGAAGAAAATAAAGATTTGGTCAAAAAGAGATAAAGATGAAGAGATAAATATTTGGTCAAACTCATTAATATCTTTTAAATAGTTTCCATGTAAAGCCTTGACTCCTTATGCTATAAAAGGAGGTCTAGGCATATTGTTTTAGTATCCAGAAAAGTGTGTGTTCTCAATGAGAGTCGACTAAAACAAAACGTGTGTGTGTATACGTTTAGTTAGTTAGCATAGTTAGATATTTAGTAGATGTGTTATAGACATCTATGTATTAGTTAGTTTAGCCTCAAGAATCATTTAATCATGGGGATATAATGAATAAAGAAAACCTTGAAGTAACTCTGATTTCTGTTTTATTATTCTGCTGTGCAAATTTATTAATCATTGTTACTATATCCTAGATGAGTCTTAATAACGATCTAATGGGTCATAAAGATCTCCACAGTTTTCTTTATTGAACGATTTTCCTATTACCTCGACTATAATTTGGGGCTACACCAACTAACTATGGTGTACTATTCGACTCTCATCAGTCGACTATGCTATCTAACTATCTAGACTCTCATTGGGAGAGCTCTAGTTTTCTATGGATGGATATGTAAAACCTATGTCTATGATCTCTTTATATAGGGAGAGATCATGACTTACAAAGGAAGTAAATCAATAGATAAAAAAACTATTTAAATTACATTAAACCACATTAATATGTTTCGTAATCATTATCATGTAGAATAGTTGACCAAATCTTCATATTTCTCCACCAGCTTGTAGAGTTTCATAATGACGACTTTGATCCTTTTGTTTCATTCTTTTATTCATTTTGTCTCATCAAATCTAGAATCCTAACATCATAGCTATCATATCCCATCTCTACCAGACTCGAAACATAACAAAATCAATCAAAGATCTTAGCTTACCCCGATTCGTGTTTAACATACAAGTTATGATATTTCAAGATCAAAAAACACAGGTGTAAAACCATCATTGATCTATAAGAAGCATAACTTCTATTATTTTTTTAAATCATAAAGAAAGATCAAGAACAAGTGTGTCATATTCTTTCTTTGTTTCGTTTCAAGAAAGCATAAAAACAACTTACCTTATACCTCATAGAGATCTTAAAGACATAACTTGGTGGTTCTTGATAATCTTCGATCCTAATTGATAACAATAAGGTGTAGTGGTCTGGTTGGTTTTCATTGTGGATTATAAAAGCTAGTCAAGCTTTGTGTGGTATGATCTAGATGAAAGTGTAGTTTAGTAGATGAAGTGTTATCAAAAGGAAAAGTTTAGAGCTTGATGGGAGAAAAACACACTAATGGGGGAGGATGTATGTGATGGTAGGGTTAGTGACATATGAGAAATATTAGGGTTGGAAACAGTATTATACTAGGGTATTAAGTTAATGGGATCTAAATGAATTTGGATTGGTGTTTAGTTATAGGATTCAGACAATATTAGGATGAAATGTCTATAACTAAAAATAATTGATGTATTGGGCTGATTATCAGTTATCTAAAGTTTAAGTTAGTACTTGAGTTTTTGGATGGTTTTTGGTATAATTATGGTTAATAGGTATACTCAGGGTTTATAATGACAAAGTGACAAGATTATTTTACGAGACCATGATCAATCCTTATAAAGAATCATGGAACTTAAATTTTAATGGTTTGATTTGTAATGTAATTTCTAAGTGACTACGAAGTTGGTTGGATATCATTTATTTGAGAATGAAGTTAGATTTCATGAGGGCGTGTAATTATTTTATCTTAAAGTCGAGGTTGGTTGGATGCATGACTTTCAATGATAACTTGCTCGGGCTTAAGATTTAGAATAAAGATTTAGATTATCTAGTTATGCCAGAAGTCAGGGTGGTTGGTTGAAGACCTTGATAACTATCACTTAAAGGAGTTACATTGTAGTACTCAGTGTCACACGTAGAAGACGATGTGGGTAATCGCAAGAGGTGATGAATGTCTCATACTTTGGTGAATTGGGTATTGAGTACTTAGAGATTTGGATGTAGCATAAATTCTCTACACCGTCTTCCAACATTAGTGCAAGCTGATGTCACAAGAACGGAGAATTCTACTTCAGTTTCAAGTTTGGTATATAGGGTTTACTCCATCAGTGGTTACTTCAAATAGCCTAAAAAGATGTTGGTAAAGTGATAGTTAGAGATAGTTTATGAGTAGATATTTGATTAGTAATTGATTCTCACGGGATAGATTTGAGTTAATTTATTCTTCACACAAGAATTCAAGTATATGTACGTATAAGGTTTTGATGATTCTGAGGTATCAAAACCATCAAGGGGGAAGGAGTAGATACACCAGAATGCACAACAAGTACACGTGATAGAGCCTATGCCTTCTTCTTATTTTAGGCCATTCTAGGAAGATGAATGTCATAACCGAAGAGAAAATTAGTGTTCCAACTTGTTACTTTTGGGTTCATTATTTCAACCACATGGGGGAAGAGATGTCTTATTGTTTTTAGTATGCATCATCTGAACTTCCAGGGAGAAGAGATGTGAGAAGAATTATTCAAGCATGAAAAGATACGCCGCTGATACCGTTAATGTTTCCCCGAATGGTTAATCACTAATCTTATTATCAAAGAAGCAATAATTTTTGATGTGGTATTCTACTAATTTGTCTGTGCACTTAATAATTCTAAGCTTGTAGGAAAACTTTAAAACTGCTTAAGAGAGGATTGCTGGTTCAAGAGGAATCTATGAAAGCTTCTAAAAGAAGAATATGTGGTATGAATTAAGGAGAAGTTGATTCAGAAGCTTCTCTTTGACCAGAAGTGTATGGGTTACCTGGTTTATGCCTATTATAGTATTTCTCCTATAAGTTACTACAAAGATGATTCATGTTGGAGTGCACACTTGAAGTCAAAGACCATAGAAGACATCATCAGCATTGGAAGCTTCATGGAAGTTATTGTTCTTAATCAATATGTACTTGTTAGGAAAATATTGTAAGTAATTACGGATATCATCCCATAGGGGAAGATTGTTAAGAATTCATTTATGTAAAGACATTTATAAAATTACCATAGATTACCATAGCTCTATACACAAGGATTAGTTTAGATATTATTGTATAGTATGGATGTGTATGAGCTATAAATACCCCTCTATGGCTTCCATAAAGGGGTGAGACTCTTGTATTATTTTCACTTCATTTATATATTTCACTTTATCTCTCTACATTCTATCTCTAAATGGCTATCTCCATATTTAAGTCTCCCCGACCCCCGGATCATTAATTCTTTAGATCTTACATACCTTTATTAGTAGCCAGACTTATCTGCCATGAGGCTTTGATTAACGATGTTCAAGAGCATATGAGGGAGGGTTCGCTTGTGACTAGTGAGAGGATTGATACTTTAGAGCAGGAGGTTGAGACCCTGTGTGACAGAGCTGAGAAAGCTGAATAGAGGGATGAGGATTTGTAGGATGTTTTGGGATAGCTATGCATGAGATTATTGAGCATCAGATTCGTCATGTAGATTCTGAGGCACATCTGCAGCAATGCGAGGATGATATGCTAGAGCTCAGGACACATAACAGGAGATTAGAGGATTACTTTGGCATATAGTGCACTAGATCTTTATCATTTTATAGTTCCATTATTATACCCTATCAAGCATTAAGTAGTACTCAGCTGGTAGTAGTTTATTTTAATAAGACGCTTGTATCCATTACTTTCCTTATAAAACAATGTATCAAGTATTAAAATCTATCTATGTTGGTTATGATTATGCTATATTATGATGTTGATTTATACTGCCATGGTTGATTATATTATATCTCTACGTGTCATGACCATATCTTGTATGGAATCTTATTGTATATTGTTAACTTTGTGATTTTGAAGAATTATGTCGACAACAAGACAAGGAATGAGTTCCGCAGTGATTGAGCAGATTGTAGCACAATGAGTTACTAGTTCTATTGAGGCTATTGCTATCTACGAGACAAAAATCCACATGGCTCACGACTTGATAGATCGGGTCGTATGTCAGGAAGCAAAGGTTGCAAAGAATGATAACAACAAGAGGAAATAGGAGAGTAAACAGGGTAGAAATACTAGCCAGCAACAAAACAAAAGACATGAAGTGGTTAGGACACATATTGATTAGCCAGGAAATAAGAAAGGGTATGATGGAAAACTAACCAACTGCAACAAGTGCAAGCTTCACCATAACCGTCCATGCATTGTAAAGTGCAACAGCTATAAGAAGACTGGCCATATGGCTAAAGGCTGCATAACCCCCACTCATGCCACAGCTATGAGGCCCTATGTAATCAATCAAAAACATGCAATAATCTATTTTGGATGTGGTGCTCAAGGGCATTTCAAAAGTAAGTGCCCAAGGTTGAAGAATCAGAGTCGTAGTAATCAGAAGGGAAAGAAGGGAAAATCTCGCGACGACTCTGATGTAATTATGGATAATGCTTTTATTTGAGGAGAGATTTTCCTGCCTTGCATAGTAAGACCTAAGTCAAAGCCCTCTAGGACTATATTTCCTAAGAGATTTGCACTAGTACTTTCCTATGAATTTTGTTGTATTGAGTGGATGTTTTTAAATTCTCTGTTAATTTGTGTGTCATGACAACTTCTCAGTTACACTCCTTGAATTGTTATCGCCTTATAAACCATTTCACTATCATTTTATAAACTATTTTGCTTTCTTCTTATGAACTATTTTGCTACTTTATAAACCATTTTTGTTACTACCATATAAACAATATAGTTTATACCATTTAACTCAGAGACCCATAACACTAGTTTGATGAAAATGAGCATTGCATCGTTAGACTTACATTATACATAGCCTAATTACCTATGTCTAATTCAAGAAGGACCGTGCTATGCTAGGAGTAGTCACCTTAAAATTTTATCAAAATTAATTTCCTACTTATATTCCCAAAAACAAATTTTGTATGCGTATACATAGGATGTGCATGTCATGGGCATTTGTATTAGTAAGTACATTAACTAAGTAGACATTTACACCACCATACCATATAAAGTTAACCTCAACTTACACCAAATCCTAAGTCGAATGGTCAGGTTACACCACTAATCACCCTAGGACAACCTACCAAGAACTGTCGTCATAATTAATGAATTCCTTAAATCACCCATTTACCATCGACTTTATTCTCGTAGAACTCAGTAGTTTTGAAGTTATCATCGGTATGGATTGGTTGTTGAAATACCATGCGCGTGATCGTTTATGATGAGAAGATTTTTCGTATACCTTATGGTGATGAGATATTAAAACTTCAAAGTGATGGAATGATGGTAGAAGTGAGTCTAGATTGAATTGTAGAATATCTTAACATAAGTATGGAATGATTCACTTAGAGTTTTAGAGAGAGAAAGATAGTTGGATGAACACTTAGAGAGAGAAAGAAAAATAGTAATATTAGCTTAGTGAAAAATGTGACAAATAAACAACCAACACCCTCTCTAAGCTATGGAGATGGTTTATATATGACTTACTATGTCCGGCTATGGACTCATAGTGGGCTTATCCATGGGCCTTTGGCCCGGTTAGCTTTCTAACTTAACCATACAACTTACTACGAGCTATGACTAACTATATTGGTAGTGACCGACACTTTTTTGTATTTCTAACAATCTCCCCCTAAGGGAGGTCACTCTAATTTACAAAAATTTAAAGTTAGCATACTATGCTTTCACTTTGGTCTTGAGCTCGTAGTCTTTAACTTCAATCATTAACTTGTGATTTGATGTAGTGATCATTGACTTTGGATTTGAGCTAGTTCTTTTGTCTTGACATGAATGTGATCTTTTAGCTTTTAGAAATCATTAACCAGGCATAATCTTGTTTTGCCAACTTGTAAATTTTGCCATCTCGTGAACTTGTGACTTCTGGACTGACATGCTCATACCTTTCTTGATTTGATAATTGTAAAACCCCGTATTTAAGGTCACTACTAATTTTCAACTTATATTTAATTATCTAAATTTCTAAAAATTTTACTTTTCACTACTTCGTCATTTTATATAAAAATCATTGATTTTAAGTAAAAAGTGCTATGATTTAAAAATTTATCCGTTTTTTTAAGAACTAAGAAATCAACGACTCCATATTCGGGCCTCGAGTGCCTAATTATTTTTATTTTTATATTTTTCATCTTTTCTTGTGTTTAAATTTGCACCTGAGTCAAAAATCGCGATTTAGGAAAAATTAGTGAGCTATGATAGGTTTTTGGGCCCGAGACTTATAGGAAAATTCTAGTTAAGCAAAAATTGGGCCAAGCCCACTCCTTTTCCCCCTTCCTTATTTCTTGGCCGGTTATACCATAACCAAAACCAACGACCCATTATTTTTTTTATTGTTCGATACAAACAAGGAAAGGATATCAGCTATATATAAATAGGGCTTATCTTTTTATTTAATAACCTCCATAACACCCATCATAGAAACAATCGACATACTTGCTTCTCCCCTCCCTCTTCTATTCGACGCCTAGACACCAAGAACCACCACCATCATCTTTCAAACTCAATCCAATCACCTTCAATATACTCCAAATCAATCCTACATTAAACCCTAATCATCCCTTTTCACTAGAAAGTCACCATGCTTTGATTTAGAAAATTATTGATTTGAAGAACTTGAAGATTTTTAGAGTTTTGATTCAATTGAATACTACTAGGGAGTAAAAGATTTGATATTAAGCAATTACAAGCAAGATTGAAGCAAGAAAGTCGAGCTAAGGTTTTTGGTTTGGTGTCTTGACTTTGGTAGCCCCTATACACCGCACCTAGGGTTCGTGTTTGATTCTTGAATTGGTCCCATTGTAAGTTAAAAGTGCCTGTCCCTAAAATTCCTATTTATTGTTTTGATTTTTCTATGAATGTATGTTCTTGATTTTTAAGAGGAGGACTCGATCACCAATGTTGAAAACACGGTTTTTGATCTTAGAGTCATGGAGCCTCTTTGTTTTGGCCTTATAGATCAAAGAGTTCTCATAGGCATGATCACGAAGTTCATTAAGTTCATTTAGTTGAACTTTCCGGTGATCACCCGTAATTATAGGATCGAAGTTTGCTTGCTTTAAGGCCCAGTAGATCCTCTCTTTATTCTTAATTTTTCTTTTAATTTTGATCCATGAAAATGGATGTTGGATTCTGGAAATGCATGTTCATATGATGTATGATTTATGTTTAAGAGCTTGGTATGGCATTGCATGTGATTGGTTAGAGTTAGGATTGATGTTTGGATGGGTTTTGGAGTAAATAATTAGGACTGTTTTGAAACAGTAGCAAAAACGTGTTATAGCAAAAATATTTTGGCTTGGAGCCTATGATTAAATTACATGTCTGGATAGATATATGTCTTGGCATCATAGGATAGTTGGATGCCCAACCAACTCCTTGGATTAGGGAGATATGGTCAAAATAAGAAAATAGGTCAAATCTGGACCTACGATTAGAAAATGAGTTAAACTCCAGGTTTTTTCAATAAAAGGTTAGGTTTTAAAGATTGGGTCAGTGGTAGACATCTTAAGGAAGCTATAACATTTAGCCTCACCTTCATTGCTATCATGGTTTAGGAATTATGGCCATTTCCATAAAGGGTAAAATTTTTGGAAACTTTCTGTTTTGGGTAACCAGGGGTAAAAGAGTCTTTTACTATGGTTCTGAAACTTTGTAGATTATGAGTCTTACATTTTTGGAAACTAGACATAAAGAGCTTTCCAGGAGTGAAAGCCTCACACTTAGAACATTTGTAAGCTAGGAGATATGAGTCCATGAAGTCGAGTCAAAATCAGAAACTGAGTTTTTACGTCTAGTCTCAAAATTTAAAAACGTATAGTACACTTTGATAAAATAAAAATTAAAAGCCGAAACTTAGTATAGGTTCATTTACCTATAAGACCAGATCACAAGTCATTTTGGGAGTAAAAAGGATTTGGGGAAGTTCTAGTGGAATGCCATGCTTATCTCGGAAACATATCTCATGATCACTTGTTTAATTTTTACGTATTGTTTCTTTCTACGTACTAAGTCGCGTCACGTCTTTTAGGAGGTGCTTAGGAGTACTTCCCGCTCGTTCGAGACTCGTCATACTTCTGATCTAATTGTTCTCTCGGTGAGTTCATAGCCCCATCTTTTCTTCTTTAATGGTTTTCATAACTATTTTCGGGGTGAGAATACATGCTCGTTTTACCAAATAACTTATTGATTCCAATTTCATAAGCGTTACATGAATGTTTTTACTAAAGACTTTACTTGCTCTTCACATGATTTCTAATACATGTTTGATACATGGTTGTATACCATTGAATTTATTTAAGCTTGAATTGCTTACTAAATGATTTGAGATCATTGTTTATCTATTTACAAAACTGTGAGTTTTTGAACATATTACTTGTTTTAAATTGGACACAAGTGCTTGAAGGGTATGCTTGACCCGATTATGAGTTTATCTGCATGAGTACCTATTGCAAAAAGGCCCCGAATTTCATGCACTGTTAATTACCTATGATGGGTGAGCGCTAGTACATTAAGTAGATCTATTGGGCCATGACTGCCCTGTCTGGGGTTGTGACATCCATGGCGCGATCACCCCTAAAGGACATTTTGTATTGAGAATTTCTTAAGGTATATTGCAATATTACCTTGTTGAGGGGCAAATTATATGCTTGGTTAACGTTTCAGTGGCATGAGCTTAATGCGATAATATATTAATTCATTAACTTGCCATTACATTCGTTGCATTGTCGCTGGCTGATCTTAAACCTTGTGGTCCATTACTAAACATTACTTGATTTATTGAATCCCTACTTGAATTTCGAAAATAGTTCTTTGAAATGTTGTAACGCTACTTTTCTTTCAGAAATATTACTTGAATTATTTCAACACTGCTTTTACTTAAACCTATGAATTCACCAACATTATTGTTGACGTTTTTGCATGTATCTTCTCAGGTTATTATTGCTAGCTGTGCATTGGGAGCATTCGAGTCGCGTGGATATCAAAACTTTAAGGACTTGGTTTTCTTCACATTCGATGATTGTTTTCTTTAAATATACAAATGAGTCATGTTTGAACTCTTGTAATTTTTGTTAAAAGAAAATTATTGGGACCTAAATTTACTCTGATCTCTGAAAATTTTAAATCGAATGTGACATTTTATTAAACGTCTCTTTTGAGGTCGTTTTCTGTAACTTGTGTGTATGAACTATGAGTAGCACCCCAAGTGGTATTCCGCTGCGTTGTTATGATTTTGGGGGTGTTACAGATTGGTATCAGAGCACTCGTTATAGCGAACTAGGTCGTTTTCAAAACCCTAAACTATAACCGTTTTTTGAAAAAATTTAAGAGTCCTTCACTATTGTCCGATATCCGCGCGCGCTTGCTCCCAGGTAACTTATATGCTCCCTTTTGCCTTCTTATTGCTATTATATTAATAATGAAAATATAATTCTTGGTTATTATTTTGCTCTCATACGTCTATCTTATGACGTCATATTATTTTCTTTATATCGGTCGGTTATATATACGCTGACCATTCCGATTATCGCGTACTTCCTGTTTTCTTATTTTCTCTCTCGAACATCAATACTAGTATTATATATGGATACTCGTACATATATGAGCTACTCTCCTCTCAAATTCTAACGCTTATCTTCGGGATCACTGCCATCTATATATAATAGTAATTCCTATAAGTGTTGACTATTTATGGTTACTTTCGGCTATTATTATTATTTTATTTTATTTTTGAAACTTTCGAGTAAAGTTGGTATTTTAATGGGAAAATTTTGGCTTAAATCCTATGGTATCTTTTCATTAATGAATAGGCTAATATGTTAGGTCCTAGTGGCGAGTTGGATGGAACGCCAACTCTTCCGGATGGTCGAGATACGACCAAAACCGTGGAAACAAACTTAGTGTGTACCCATAAATTGTAATGCAGATAGCTAGGCTTATAACTAATTTTATTTGACTTGGAGGCTACTGGGTTTCTACATGGGTGAAGGGTAAAACATATGAGGACCATGTGGTTCTTTGGATAAATCCGTAACTATTCCGGATGAATAAGTTACGACTAGAACGACCAAACTAATCATAAATTGTGCCCATATTTTCAAAATGAGTTTGAGACCAATATTTTCATATTAAGTGCCCTATTTTCCAATTAAAACCTGTAGGAATTAGATAAACTTAAACATGGGTTTTCGTTTTGGGTCAAACGGAGTTATAAAATGGGAATTATGCTAAAAACGATAGAACAAGAAAACGTTTTAAATAATAAGATTTGGCACATGATGGTAAAATGATAACTTCACTTAGGATCTTAACACCTTGAGTATTTATCTTGTAATCTCAGTAAACTAGAGTCTAACATCTTGTTTAAGGCAAAAACCGTTTGTTTATACCTATTACGAATTTTGAAATATAGGTCCATTAAGTCAGATTGCAAAGGGCAGAAATTTTTATGTAATGATAATTACCTACATATGTGTATAGTACTATGGTAAGTCTTAATAAGTTCTTTTTCTTTGATATTTTATGAGCGATGCGGTGATCTTCGAAACATTAACGTGACTTTATTTTATTTCCTTTTTGATAATATTGACATTCGGTGTACTTTGTCAAATCTATTAGTTATCTTGTCGTTCGACTCCGAGTTCGAATACTCTTCTTATGCTTTTGAATCGCGTATGTTGTGTTTGTAATCCATTGTTTTGAAATCTTCCAATTGAAGGAAGTACGGCTTTATCTTGTCACCTCGGATCGTGCCGTATTTTGGCACTTGACTTTGGAACACGTTTGACTAACGTCTTATTATTCTTCTCGTTACTTGTTATGATTTTGAAGAATCATGCCGTCAAGAAGACACTCCTTTTTACTTAATGTAGCTTTTGATCTTGTTTTGATATTGTGTTTTGTGTCGGCCATACTTAAGTAGGATGATTTATAATCGTCTTATTGAAATGAATTAGGACGCTTCTTCATTTGAATAAGGAAATTATAAACCGCCGAACCATAAGTTCATAATTCATCACTTACATGGATTGGGACGCCTCTTTATGTAAGTGACGAATTGTGAATGAGTGGGCTTATGTGTATTCGACATAGCGTGCGTTCGTCCGTACGAATCATTCTTTGGGCTATGAACTTCTTTCGACTCATAATTTGTTATATGGATTTTTTGAATGTATATCGACCTCCGCGAACTTGATAAGCTAATCGTAATGAACCACTAACCGTTTCCAAGAATTGACGACTTTTCAAAACTATTCGTTTTCAATGGCTTTTTCTTTGAGTCATGTATTTTATCCTTCCTTTTAAGGATTCTCACGACATTCTATCCGTCTCTCATGTTCATTGCATATATTTGATGCTTTAACTATTGTTCATTTAATTTTCGTTGAAACTCATGTCAAGGACCAGAGTTCACATGAAGCGTGAGAATCAATTCAAGAATAAGTACCCGCATCTGTTCGCCTTCAACTCGTCTGCAGCCGCCAGTTGAACTCTGGGGACCAGAGTTCCCTTAGGGGGATCGACTATGAGAATTCATATTTTCAGGTAAATAAATTTATTATAATTTATTCTTATTTTTATTGTTAAGTAAGAAAATTTATTTTTACCTTTACCCGATTCAGCAATTTCACGTTCCTAGTCAAATTTGAATCAGACTTTGGATATTTATTCATTTTAACATTTGAGAAATCAACAATTCCATATTTAAGCATCGAGAGCTTATTTATTTTTTATTTTAATACTTTTCGAATTTTATCCGCGTTTGGCCAAAATCGCGTCAAAATAGTGTTTTTACAATTTTTTTTAATATCTTAACTTCGTGTTTTAAAAACAAATATTATGTTATAAATGTTTTAGAAAAATAAAAATAAAACATATATTTTTATCTGGTAGTTAATGATAAACCCTTCCTTGTAACATATATAAACCAAACACTCCTTTAATTTGTTTTAGGCTTCATCAAAACTAGAAACCAAACAACCCCTTATTATATTTTACTCCTACTAAATCCTAAACCAAATACACCTTTATATTTGTATTTCCTCCAACAAAACCAAAAACCAAACACTCCCTAATATTTTTCTTTATAAACCCAAGCCTAAGTATACTTTGATAAAAAAAATTATAAAATCCCATTCTTTTATTTTATAACCGGATCCAACACACACACAGACAAAAAATTTGACTCCCCTCTTCCTCCTCTCACTGTGTTCATCGAACAACATCAACCACCATCAAGATCATCACAAAAAATTTCTTCCATCACATACAAATCATTCCTACATCACTCCTACATTAATCCCTATCATCCCGTTGAAGATTAACCCACATGCAATTGGTTTTTTTCAAGTTTTTTATTTTAAAATTTTTGGGATTTTAGGGTTTTGATCAAATTAACGCATATTGGAGTAACAAGAGGTTGATTATTAGTGTTTTTAAACAAGTTTGGTGTAGAAGATTAAAGTTTTTGGGTCTCCTTTGTCCCTCCTTATGGTCGGCCAAACATTAATCCCTCAAGGGTTTGATTAAATTGATTTTCCTTCTCTTGATTTTACGTTGTAAGCTTCTAACTATTCTTTTTTTATTGTTTAATCTTATATATACTTGCATGTAGGTTGATTATGTTTGAGAATCCATGAAATAAATTAGAAGTCATGATTCTTATGTTGTTGGCAAGATTAGTGAGTTAATAAATGTATTAGGGTAGTTTGAGATAATATGGAAGCATGTTTGAGGTGAAAGTTTGAAGATTTGATAGGATTTTATAACCCTTAATTAGACCAGAAAGTTTAGGCCTAAATTAGAGAGATGAGTGTTGTTTTAAAATGAGATTTAAGATATTAGTGTGGTAGTGGTTGTTATAATGATTGTATGGTAAAAATTTGAGCTTCTAACTCTTAAAAACAAGAAAGTTATGGCGATTTGAAATTGGGAAATTGTTTCGGCAAAACCCTGCACACGTCGTTTTGTGCAGAATTTTAGTCTATTTTGCGAGTAGTGTAACTTGATCATGCCAATAGTTTTACTAGATTTTCAGGACCCTATGATTAAGTGCTTCGAGTCTACTTTCTAACGAACTAGGCCTCAACGATTTTCAATGCTTCAAAGTGGGTCAAATGGGGTTTACAAGATTAAGTGTCAAAACTGTGTTTGTTGTCCAGAAATTCGATTGTAAAGATGTTGTGTGCAGTCTCGACAAAACTTAATATTTTTCGACGAAATTCGTACAGTAGCATCTTCATAATATGTGTGACTTTTTTGAATTTTTCTAGATTTTTTTGAAAAGGTTAGAGGTGTCTAATAGTGTCTAACTTTTGCAAAGTCCAGTAGACCCTGTTTGGTGGTATGTTGCGTTAGCGCATTTTTAAAAAATGGTTAGAATTGGCTATGATTTTGAGGAAAGCTACTGAGGTTTAATAACATGTATATGTGGGTAGATATATAAGGAGAACGTCTTATTCGACCGTTTGGTATCTCTTTAAGTGTGGTTAACGACTAGTAAAAACCGATAGAATTTTGAAAATATGGAAGTGGTACTTTAAGTGACTCTAGTACATGGATTCTTAAACATATGATAATATTACATGCCAATGTATAAATAAGTAATTGATTCTTTTATATTAAGTTACATTACATTATAAGTATGAATTTTAATCACGCGCCACTATTAGGTCGCGGTTGATTGTTGACACTCGTCTTCTTGTTTGGATTTCTTGATCACTACTCGTATCCACGGTGAGTTCATAGCCCCACCTTTTCTCTTTTAATGGTTTTCATAAACTGTTTTCGGGGTGAGAATACATGCTCGTTTTACCAAGTAAACTTATTGATTTCTACTACTTAAGCGTTACGTGACTATCTTTACAAAAGTTTTTACTTGCTTACTACATGACTTCTAAAACATGTGTGATACATGGTTGTTTCTTATGAACTGATTTAAAGCTTGATTTGTTTACTACATCATTTGAGATCATTACATTCCTATATATGAAAACCATGAGTTTTGAACACATTACTTGTTTTACTTTGGACGCAAGTGCTTTTCAAATTGTATGCTATCCAGATTATTGCCTGAATATTATTGCCTAAGTCCTTTATCTGCTACTTAAGTCCCCTGTTTATCATGAACCGTCAGTTGCTATTGTAGTGAGCGCGAATGTTGTGGATAGATCTATCGGGACTGACAATCCCCGTCTACTTTTCCGGACTTTATGGTTTTTAGATAACCATGTGACGCACTTAACATTTGAGGTATCCTTGGGGTTATTAGCAGTATACCCTACTTTTATTGGGGCAAAAATCTTGTTAAGGTGTCGGTGTCATGAGCTTAGCGCAATAATATATATATTCCATTTAGACTTGGTGAATTTGTTTCTCTTGTCTACATTACTTTAATCTTGTGGTCCACTACTAAGCATACTTGATTTATTAAATTACTACTTGGATTCGATAACAATTCTTCTAAATGTCGTGACGCTACTTTTCTTACCGAAATATTACTTGATTTATTTCAATACTGTTTTTACTTAAATCTAGGAATTCACCAACATTATTGTTGACGTTTTTGCATGTATTTTCTCAGGTTATCATTTTGCTAGCTGAGCATTGGGAGCATTCGAGTCGCGTGGATATTAAAACTTCAAGGACTTGGTTTTCTTTACATTCGATAACTATTTTTCCTTAAATATACAAAATGATTCACGTTTAAAATCTTGTAATCTTGTTAAATTATAAATTATTGGGACCTGATTTTACACTAAAATTTTAATCGAATGTGACATTTTATTAAACGTCGATTTTGAGGTCGTTTTCCATAACTTGTGTGTATGAACTATGAAGTAGCACCCCAAGTAGTATTCCGCTGCGTTGTTGTAATTTTGGGGGTGCTACACTATTATTCCACCGATTATTCATGATGACATTCCAGCTTTATCTGCTGAGGTTCCTGTTATTCCACCCATTGATTTGGAGGCAGAGGCGGTTGCTGTCACTTCGCCTGTTGGAGTGCTTGACATGGTTATTTATTCTTCTTTTGAGTCTGATCCATCAGTGGATCCATCTTCGCCAGAGCATGCACCCATTGTACCATCTACTTCTCCATTTTTATCTTTTTCTGATTCTTCTAAGACATCTAGAGATTATATCTGACAGTGATTCATCTAAGAGACCTCCATCACCTGATTCACATGAGGCTACCGTTGCTCAATGGAGGAGCAAGGTAGAATTACGTTCATCATCATCTGGGTCATCATCATCACCGCCACCCACTCCAGTTTACCACCCGCATCACATCAGATTTTACCTGCATCACCTGGGTTACCTCGCCGACCTGCTATTCTTGTTGTACCTGATTAGGAGATCCCTTCGGTCGACCTTACCGTACCCAACCTAATGGGGGTGCGTAAGATGTTAACTGCAAGGAAAAGAGTGCTACCTCTATCATCATCACCATCATATCATTCTACATTAGGGCATCCATCTAAGCATTCTTCACCATCACCATTACCTCGTAAGAGGCGTAGACTACTGTTATTTTCATTATCATCATATTTACTTTTACCATATGCTGCTGTTGCACCATCCAATGTGCCTGGTCTATCTACTCGTGACACACCTACTCCCATTGTTGATGTCACACCTATACCTTGCAGATTTATTTATCCACCACCCATCAGGACTTCACGGGATAGTGTGGCCTATCACCAATAGAGGGCCGCACCGTTGTCTACTATGTATCTACCAACTACTTCTGAGTCATCATTTAAGGGTTCTCTTTCTGACTCGTCGGTTTCTTCATCTGAGAGATTATCACATTTATCTGCTACTCATTCACCTTCAGGACCTTTACCTCGTAGGAGGCCATAGGTTTCTGACTATGTTACACCTTCATCATCGCTGTCTGCTGGACCATCTTGGAAGAGATGTAGGTCCCCGACTACCATGGTATGTTCAACTGCTCACACACCAGGAGCCTTATCACCTGTACGTGCTGACCTTCTACCACCTCACAAGAGGTTTAGAGGTTCTTCAACCGCATCTTTTCATCAGGGCAGTATCAAGGACAGTTCCGAGGCTAGTACTGAGTCAGACATTGATCCATATATTTTAGCGGATATTGAGGCCGACATTGCTACAGAGGCTGCGGCAGCTGCTGAGGCTGAGGCCGACGCCGAGGCAGAGAATGATGCCGAGTCTGGTACTGAAGACACATTTGAGATTGGAGTTGATGTAGTTATTAAGCCAGAGGTCCCTGATGACATTCCTGCGCCTACCATTGTTGAGAGATTAAGTGAGCATGAGGATGTGATTCAGGAGTTGTATAACCACATGTTGGAGTTTCCTGCTCAGAGGTTTGATGATATTAAGGAGAAGCAGAGGGCTCAGGAGATCAGA
>BQNB010077963.1:11855-30682 GCA_026074375.1 Tanacetum coccineum
GTCGCATTATTATAAAGATTTGCATGCATTACATTTTGGAATATTGTTATGTTGTGAAATCTTTATTTTTACAAGATAAACAAGCTAAGCCCATGAGCTTTTTGTATCGAACCACTTATGAAATCCAATGTATCAGTTTTAAACGACCCTTATAATGGTCGTTCTCATATCTTGTGCTATTGATCTATGAAGTAATATCCCCCAGAACATCATATTCCGCTGTGGCCCATTTTAGGGGTGTTACATGAGGTAGGTGGTCTTTCATATATCATGATGGTGAACGAAAGAGTTACAAACAAAAGGCACAAAGAAAAGATAGACTACAAGAAAGCTAATTTATTGAAATTAAAATCTCACTTGATAGGAATCAAGCGAGTAGACCTAAGCTAAACAATGATCAAAATCTAACTATTCCCCACGCAACGACGCCAAAAACTTAATGTTCAGGTCTTGTAAAGACTTCAACAAGACATTTTACAACTACCTTGGCAGTGTAACTTATCGTTGTAGTGTAGTATAGGCAAGACTCGGGGGTTGTTATCGTTCTCTCGGGGAATAGGTTGGGAAGGCTCGATCATGATCTAACAAAGGTCTACGGGGTTGAGAGAAGATTCTTTTTTGTATTTTTATTTTATAGAAAGCAAGTAAAATCATGGTTTGAGAGGTTGATTTGTTTAACTAATTAAAACTAAATATAATCTAAACTATTGGTGATAACTTTATGATAAAAAGATATCATGTACTACTCCTTAGATTGTTTCTCCTAATCAGGTTTCTTTGTCACACTTGTGATGATCTATGTAAGTATTTCTTAAGTCATGAACAAATTATAAAAACCCGCCGTCTATTTAATATCCTGTTAAGGTGACGCACATGTAAGGTAGTATGAAGACTATTACAAGGCCCTAAAGAGTATATTAAATGTAATTGAAATATCTTAAGAGGGATCAACCATATAAGGGGTAAGGTAGTATGAAGACTGTTACCAGATGGTATCCTTTTTATACACACGCGTTTCCCTAGACGTCTATGCCAATTTAATATCTTATGGCTAGTTTTCTAAAGCCTAACGCGCACATCCATCACAAGAAGTAACATTAAAAGGATCTACAATCTAAGTTTCATAAAATCATAAGTAAATACAAAGGAGGGTTTAGCCTAGCATGTTATAAAGAAAGCAAGAACATAAATCAATCAAATAACACATAGACATATTGAATGATTAAAGATAAACAATCTTACTTGATTAAAACATTGATTAATGTCAGTTACAATAGGGTTTTGAGGCCCTAAGAACGGCCTAAAAGTTGCTAGAATAACTAGGGTTCGTCTCCCAAAAGTTATACAAAGTTACATACTTAAAAAGCTAGAATCGGTTTTGTATTTATAAGAAATGCGACGCGACAACGTCGCTTTGAAGCCGTGACGCCGTCGCCACGTCAATGATTCTAGATCCTATTTAAGGCGGCTACGTTCTAACACCGTTACAAAATCCTTGACGCCGTCACTTTGCAAATCACGATGGCGTTGCTTTATACTTGCGACGCCGTCTCCATGCTCTGTATGCGTGGTTCTTCACGATACTTGTTGTAGAGCTATAGTCTTGTTTGTTTCTTCTCCAAATGAGCCCAAGTCACGTGTATTTCCTCTAAATGCCATTTATGTGCTAAAAACCTAAAAACAAACGATTAAGCACATAATCTGGGCATATTTGGATGATTTTATGGGTTAAACAACCCCAAAATAGTGTATAAAATGACACCTCATCACTTCACATGTCGGTCGATTTTGATGGTTTTTTTGCAGGCTTGCCAAGATAGGAACTACATGATTAAAGAGACAATGCAGGATTGGTGTTAAAAAAATGTGGCAAGTAGAATAATTGATACTTGTTTCCTAAATCTCGACCTTCGGGCGGCTTCTCGATTACACTGCTTAATAGGAGCTTCTCTAATAACTGCTAAGAGTAAAAACAAAAAGTAAGTTATTTATAAGCGCGGTCAACAGAAAAACAAAGTGTTATCCCAAGACTTAACCTATATCACAACATAATAAGCAATACTAAATAAGCAAAAATAGAGAGAGAAAGTAGAGAGAGAAACAAAAGATAGACGAATAGAGAGAGAATGGTGAGTTACAAAATGAGAGAAAAATTTAACCAACACCCTTTCCATGTATGGAGAGGGTTTCTTTTATACCCTTAGCCATTTACTTGGCACATGGTCTTACTTAGTGGGCCGGGCTTGGTTTAACTTGGGCTTTGAGCCCAGTACATGGACAATATTAGTTTAAATTCCAAGCCTGTTAATACCCGACTAGCCTATTACATTACAAGACCCAGTAGACTTAATAAGACCGATGACATTCTTGTTTGACTTAATAAAATTAAGGCTAACAATCTCCCCTAATGTTGAGGTCTTATTTGATCTCCCCAATGTTGATGATATGACGTTTGAGTTTCGCCTTCTTTTGGTCTTATCTTGTTTGTAATGGCTTTGTTCATTCACGCCTCGTGATCTTGATCTTGAGCCTTTATCTTTTGAATTTGAGTTCTTAAGATCTTTATCTTGCATCATCTCCTTGACTTGAATCATCTTGATTTAACGTTCTCGATCATCTGGTGCTCTTGACCGACATACTCATACTTGTTGCATTCTTGTTTGACTTATATTATTATAAGGCAAATAGTCTCCTCAAAATATGATTCTTGATTTAACTTTGAAGATCTTTGAGGAAGTTTAGTATCAACAATCTTGATGCTAAAGGATTGACTTTAAAAGCTTGAGTATAAGTATGCGGTAATGAATCCGACTTCGCTGGTACATGGTTGCAACACCGACAATTGAATCTGCATTTAAAAGGTTAGTGATAAATAACAGATATGGACAAAAGTGTCTTTGTCACTTCGTCGAATACGGTTGCAATAACCACAGTTCCCCGTTAATCAGTATAAATGCTGCCTGTGATCAGATAGAATTCATATGAATCTTCTTGACATGGTTTCGCATCTGTACTAGCCGTTCTCGTTACCGGAGCGTCTCAAAGCAAACAACACGGTAAGAGTGAATCAGATAATTACTATCTTTCTGATTAAGTCGTCAATTCATATACTGGAACAAGTTTGATTCACATAGAATCACACCATCGTTTCTTTCTAGTTGACACAAGTTTGATTCATATAGAATCGATCAAGTCACCTACAAAGAGCTTGTTTGATATTGGCTCAAGCAGGATTTCTATCTATATGGTGAATACTTAAGTATCACTCGGATGTTCTGGCAATATCTTAAGGATAACGCGTAGGACTCTTTTTTACAACTTGTGAACTTTATGGTGTTCAACAAGTGTAATTTGACATTGTGTCCTAATGAGATTTATAATTTGATCTCTCTTGGCCTTAGAATCGATTTGTGCACTTTGGTTTTAGTAATCGAAGGCTGAAGCAGACTACCACCTATTCAATATCAACAATCTCGGAGTGAGATGTCAATAGATAACATGTGTATCTCCGTGACAAATGAGACAAGTTTCTTTTGAGAGAAACCTGAATGGCTGGGAAGGGTTGTGCATTGCATCACTGGGTCCATGATGTCATCTTCAGTATCAGAATTCATCTATGTGAAAACCGATAGATTATGTATTGACCCAGTTTCTGCCTAAGGTGTAATGAGGGCTGCTTTGTTTTCACCCTTTATCCATACATTTCTTTTTCATTCTTCAACCCATTCAATGCTTACCAAGACGTCATTACTAACACCTTGTTGTGATTGTTCCAGTGTTAGCTCAATCTTAGTCGGAATTTTTCCCTTATACTCATTCTTCTCCAATCATACCTAAGGACTGCTATTTCTAACTATGGAGTGTCCTTGGGTAGATCCCTCCGGTTCTGGTTGGATCATAGGACTTATTCCTAACCTAACCACCTTATGACTTCAGAATCGTCGTGAAATTAATAGGTTGTTGGGTATAGAGATCGAACCATAAAACCATTTTCTGACATTGTTATTTTGAAATACCCCCTACACATGTGCTCTGAGATTCGAAATTGTTTAGCACATGAAGGAAAGAGTTGCACTTAGAGTCTTAAAGATCACATTCGTCTATAACATATTTTAATCACATTTTCTCCCCTTATTTTAAATAATAAAACACTTAGTATTTGAAATACCAATTGATTAAAATTTGACATGAAAAATTCCATGGGGAGAAAAATTATACCACGATATTGCATGAATTCAATTTCCATATAGCTCCCCTTCAACAGTATATGTGGGATACCAATATTTATTAAAACTTGACATTGGAATGAAAAATTGATATGACACCACAAAATGTTGAAGACGGAGTGTGATGCCTTAGTGAACAATGTTTATTATTAATTGACATTATAATTTCTACATTTTAATTTCACAAAATGTGTTTGGATACATAAAATTGACATTTATGAGATGTACCCAACACATTAAAAGGCTTTGTTTTATAAAGCTCCCCCTCAGAAATTGATTCACATAAATTGACATTCTACGAACTACAATTCTTTTAAAACTTATTCGAGGAAGGGAGTGTTGAACACACAATTTTAACAAATACCACTTTTTATGGAAAAATACCACAAATTATATTGTAGACAATTTGACATTGAAAGTTTTTGAAAAATTATGTTCAACGATTTTAAAAACCATGATAGAAGACTTCTCTTCTATTTGTAGAGTAAGCGCACTGAAGCATACACTTCCCTATTACTTTCGGGTCCGAGTTACGCACTGAAATGTACATAAGTCATAGAGAAAAATTTAGAAATGACATATTTTGAAAGCATTTGAAACTCTTACTCGAACTTCATTTACACGCCCGTGTCGATGTTAATCAACATTTCTAGGTACGTAAATATTATCGATTCTGTTACATTTCTCAATTTCAGGTCATTTTACGACTCTATTATCCTTCACTATTTATTTTGGTCCGATGCGCGTTTACTTTTAAATTGACTATTTAAGCTAAATCGCGTAGACTAGAAATAATCATTTAACGTAAACGGTCACCAAATAAATTAGGGTTTACGTCAAACAAGTGTTAAGTACTGTAATTATTAGGAAGATAATTATTAACTTTGCATATTTTATTTTTATTGGTCACGTAAAAGGCTTACGTTCCGCAATAAAATACATTTAGACACACCTCAGAAATACCTAGACTTACACTAGTACAAAAAGTGGTATTGGTCACATCAAAAATGTGTGACTATATACATATAGTAACATACGCGAAAAGTTTCGTGTGTGACAAAAGGTCGCTCGGCCGTAGGTTACATACGTTCACGCATTCGAGTTAGTCACACATAAGGAAGCTTTAGTGTTCATATCCACATTTTGTGTGTGACTAAATAGGTACAATTTAGTGATCGTAAACAATGTACAACCAGTCACATACAACTAGGCATAAAGTGACCAAAAGTGTTAATAAGTGTGACTATATGGTGTTTAAATTGAAGAAATGTATATTCCAGAGTTTGCTTGCATTCATGAATATATTAGCGGATATCTACATTGAACATGTGGGTTGTTCCACTGTCAGCCTTGCTTGTGCAAGAGTCGAATAACTTTCTTGTAGGAATCCACCTAAGACCAACAGATTTGAAAATTCTACCCGTAGGTTTCCACCTAAGATCAGATCTAGGAGATGTTTTCTCATACACAACGGAAGTCTTATTAGGAGAAAACCTATGTCTTGTAAAGATCTGCCTACCAGGTTTTTGAGTATGACTCTTTTGATCTACGGGTTTGTTACTGTTTCTGGTCTTATAGGATTGAATCTTAGCACGTGTTTACTTCCTTCAGGAGTTTTGTTATACAAGCATCATGATTTGCATTAAAGACACACTTATGACATGTAGAACAAACAAAGTGTTTGGAATCTGAGAAAGAACTAGAACTCTTAGAGTGATCTGCTTTGGGCACAACCGTTATCATTACGTAACTACTCTTTGATACAGGCAAACTCCTAGGCGTTTGATTGTTGCTCCTAGGTTTTGGTTTGCTACCATCAGCAGTGCTTTGAAATCTAGCAGAAGGCATCACACTAGCTTTTGAGTTTCTATCTTTTTCTTGTGTCTTTTTCCTAGCTTCATCTAGATAGTGATTATGAGCCATGTCATTTGAACTAAATCTTGGCATGTTCTTAGAACTATTCATAGATTCGCTAGTGCAATCATATGATTAAGTTTTGCAAAAACAAATTCTCTTCTCTTAGGCAAATAGTGTTGAGTTATTGGTCTTGAAAAATTATTATTCACATCAACTTGGGAGGCAAACCGTGGTTTTGACATTTGAGGCCTTTCAGATTTAAACGCATTCGGTTGTCTAACAATTGATTGGTTTCTTAGTGGCAGTGAAACTGGTTTCCCTAATTCTGTTGTTTTAGCAAACTGAGTATCTACACTATTTCCTTTTAACTTCCTTAATTTATTTTTTAAAGCAACAATTGCAAAAGCCTTTTCCCGAATATGAGCTTTTAAATCATCATTATAAGCAAGCAAAGAAGTTGTCTGTTCTGTAGTCTTGGATCTCGTAATTTTAATAGAATCATATAAATCTTTGTAATGTTTTTCAAAGTCTCATTTTCCTACGTAATTTAGCCACACTATGTTCTAATTCGATGTTCATCATTTCAAGTACATCAATTTCCTTTTTAATCTTGGCTTTATTACTTGTTTCATTCAAAATTTGACCATGTTGCCCCGATTTTAAAGCTTGATTTTGATATTTAAGTTCTAGAGCAATACAATGTGCTTTCATTCTTGAAAAATCTTTTTCAAATTGGGCAACGGTCTTTTTGAGTAAAATATTTTCAGACTCAAGTGATTGTTTTGAGTAGTCAGTTGTCTGGTTATCAGGTGATGAATCAAGCATAGGACTTTTAACGTGACGTTGTTCAGGATACTGGTCAACCCTACCTTCATTAATGATTTCAGGTTGCTCAGTATGCTGTTTTCCTATAGCAAAGATATTACATTCAGCAGTTAATTGTACCTCAGCCATTGGCTCTTCGTCATAAATGGGTCTAATATCTGCATCATCAGCTTCTGTATCATTCACTGACCTGCTGTTGTCATCTTGCACTTCTGATTCTATTCCACTACTTTCTCTGACAAATAAATCATCATCTACTGCTTTGCCCGTATCAATCTTACTCACTTGCGTCTGCATCTGTCTTTTATTCACCCTTCTATCATGCTGTCTTTGATGACGTGTTCTTTCAGCAACACACTTCTTAACATTACTCATGTGTTGAAGTAACGTTTCTCCGAAGTGTTTAACCTCGATTCCAGTGTATTCAACAAAGTACTTATCTGTCATTTGACTGTCATAATCCAAAGTAAACTGTAAATTGATGAACTTATGCAACTGGTTGTTTACTACCCAAAAGGCTGCCATGGATCCATCTTCTTAAAATTCATCTTTGTCAAGTTGCTTTTGTAGTCGATATACGTTTAAGAGCATTGTACTTGTAAAAGTATCAACATCTTGACCAAAGAGTGACATGAATGCCCGTTTGAATCCATGTTCGACGCGAGTGCCTTTTAAGTCTTGTTTAGAAAGAACTTGAAGGTGTGAATGAAGAGATCGAAAATATGCCATGCATCTTTCTTTTGCTTTTGACATCTTGTATTTGATTGCATGTACATCTTTTGTTGCATAATTCAAGCTTCTTTCTTTTACTGATTTGCTGGATGCAGTCTTTGAATTACTGTCTTCTTTTTCAGAACAAGTGTTTGTTATGACAACTAAATCAACTTTCAATGAGTCAACATTTAATGCTGGAATTGGATTTGAATGATCTTCTTGTGTTTGCATCAACTTATTTTGTTTCAACAATTTTGGAGTTCGTTGTTGGTAAAGAATTATCTCAAGCATGTGTTTCCCAATGGAATCCATGTTACAGATCATTGCATCGTTGAAGGATTGAGCATCAAATCTTGTATATTTCTACATACGCTCTTTGAATTCTGAATTGAAAGCATTTTCAAACGTTGTTCTGAGTTTTGTCAAAATAGTCTTGCAATCAGTCTGAGAAATTATTTCTTTGGTAAGATGCTGTTCTAGTAAATCCAAGTCTTGAGCGAATGTTCTTTTGAAGATAGGCATGGTACCAAAATCTTGTAAAGTATCTGTGAGAAACTTAAATTGTGACTGAATTGCTTTAAGACTTTTCATGCAACCTTCTTTTGAAAGTTGTGTCTTCTCTTGAACTTTAGAAGTTAAACACGAAGAAACTGTGTCATTGTGAAGAACACTTGATGTTTGAGTTGGCAAATTGGTATTGGTATTTGACATTTTGATGTTGTGAATGGATATCGGATCTCAAGTAGGTAAAGTGATTGTTGTTGTGGATTGAAATCAATTAACGTTCACGGGATTTTACAAGTCTTTGATTTAAATTGAGAAAATAATTGAAACTTTCTCGGGATTTAACAAAATCAAGAAGAAACCGTGAAACAATGATTAATTGTTGTTGAAATCGTTGTTGAAATTAAAGTACGTGAGCTTCTGTTGACGATTTGTTGAGCTAAAACGACGAACAGTGAGAACAATTAAAACTAAAGGGCTAAATAAAGTAAAAAAAATAAAAAAATTAGAAATAATAGAAAATTTAAAAGCAAAGAGCCAAAAATGAAAATGTTTGAAAGGTAGAGGTTAAAATCGAAAAAATATTGTAAAACTTATGAATAAAGATGAAACTTTTGAAAAACCTAAAGGTTAAAAGTGAACATTTTGAAAGACTAAGGGTTAAATTTCAAGTTTTTATGACTTAAGGGCTAATTGGTAAATAAGGTTATTACCTAGGGACTAATGGAAAAACAATTGAAATTTAAAGGTTAAAAGTGAAACAATTAGATAAATAAGGGTGAATAGTGTAAAATTTTAAATTTAAACTATATTAAAAAATTAAAAATAACCATGCACGTTCTTCTTCTTCGTTTAACTTTTAAAAAAAATAACGTTTGTGTTTTTAAGATCGTGGAGTTGTATGACTATCGTCGGTGAAAAGTGAATACACCACATTGATCGAAACGAGTTCACGATCACGATGGTATAAGTTAAACGTCCCGTAGAGCACCGTCACTCGAACTCGAAAAATCGAAAATGAGTTAAAACGTGTAACATTTGTTCGGGTCTTTAAGGGTTTTGACTAGTTCGGTTCTTAAGGAATCTACTAGTTCGGTTCCTATAACAAAATGACTAGATCGGTTCTTTTGCTAGAAACTTGACTAGTTCGGGTCGTCAAGCCGTGAACTAGATCGGGTCGTCAAGGCTTGAGCTAGATCGGTTGAACTAGTTCGGTGCACACTAGTTTAGATCGGCACCAAAACCCATAATCTAGATCGGTTGTCGTCGGATGTACTATCGTCCTTGCGTCTTCTTTTTTTTTTGCTAAATTCCAAAAAGCTCTAATAAGCTGTTAACACAACGTGATAAGCCACGAAAAAGAAACAACAATAAGCTGGTCACTAGTTGTGACAAAACGCCAAAACACTATCGTCCTTTCTTACTTCGACGTATAAAAACGTGTTACAAAAACAATATGACAACCTCAATGTATTGATATGTTCTTCTTAGATTCTCAACTTAAGCAATGGTAAGAAGAACTAGTATATGCAAAAGGGACTCACATTGAACAAGATGAGTAACGACTTGCAGAAATAATGATTTGTTATTGGAGATGTATTTTGTAGTTACAGAGATATTGATTTACAGATTCATATATGAAAGGACAATTGCAATTATTTGTTAGAGTGAAAATGAATGAAATGGAAGTTGGCGGGAAAATCTGTTATGAACAGATTTTCAAAACGTGTTGACTTTTGTTGACTTTTGGTGATAGATTGTTATGGACATAACAATGCCTCCTTCTTCAGAGGTTGCTTGTCCTCAAGCAAGTTGTCTTTAAGCATTCAGGTCAAAGTGTGGAAATCTTTCTGCAATGCTCTCATAAGTCTCCCAGGTTGCATCTGCAGCAGTCCCATTGATCCATTGAATTAGAACGTAAACAACAGCAGTATTTCCCTTTTTAGCCATCTTTCTGTCCAACACTGCAAATGGTTCTTCTGAAATCAACCCATCCTTGCTGATTTGAGGCAATTGACTTGATGATTTTGGAATTGGACCTCTGTAGAGCTTCAATTGAGAGACATGGAATACAGGATGGATTTGAGATGAACTAGGTAGTTGTAGTTTGTAAGCCACTTTTCCTACCTTCTTCATAATGAGGAAAGGTCCAAAATACTTTGGTGACAGCTTATGTTGTTTGCCTTGTCTGAGAGTGGCTTGCCTATATGGTTGGAGTTTTAAGTACACCCATACTCCTTCCTCAAATTCCCTATCACTCCTGTGTTTGTCAGCCAAGCTTTCATTCGTTTTGTGATCTCTTTGATATGAAAGTTTTAGTAAGTCAATGGCAGCTTCTCCTAGCACTTAAAGATCTGTCCACAGGCAATCTACCAAGCTGTCTCCTTTAGTGTACGTGATATGATAAGGTGGAGCTTGTCCATAGACAACATGATAAGGGTAGTATTGATAGCTAGTGTGATATGAAGTGTTGGTACTGTTTGCCAAATAGTGGAATCCACTTTGACCACTACTTTGGTTTTTATCCACACATACATCTCAATAAACACTCTAACTGTGCTGATAACCACTTGTCTGCCCACATCAGTTTGTGGGTGTAGCAGTAGAAGTGTGTAATTGAACTTGTAACAAAGAAAACAACTCTTTCCAAAATCTGCTCATAAAGACTGCATCTCTGTCACTCACAATGATTTGTAACCTTTGTAGTCTATAGTGGATATCTTAAGAAGGATTGAGCTACATTGAATGTGTGTAAGGGTGAGTAAGTTGGAACAAAGTGATGTACTTACTTAGCATGTACCCAATAACAATTTGACGTTCTTTCTTTAGACATGGGTAATCCATCTATGAAATCCATGGATATCTCAGCCCACATAGTTGGTATTGGGAGAGGTTGTAGCAACCCTGGATAAGGAACTAGCTCAGGTTTATACCTTTGACAAATGTCACACTGTCTTATGTATTGCTTAATCTGACTTCTCATCTTCTTCCAATACACCAATGCTCCCATTCTCTTGGTTGTTGCTTGCATTCCAGAATGCCCTCCAGTAGGTCCACTGTGGAAGTGATGCATCAATTCCTGCCGTTAAGCTTATATTTACATAATACTAACTTGCCCTTCTTAATAATTACGCATTTGACCAAGAATAGTGTTTGAAGAGCCTGAATTGGAGTAACTTCTCATTCTTTTGCCTTCAATTGACTGTCTTCTCCTCCATTCCCCTTTTTGACCTTATCATACAATTCACTTGTCAATGTGGTAACTTCCAATTGTAAACATTCAGATATTGACCTTGCACCATTGAAAGAGCATCTGCTACTACATTTTCAGCTCCTTTTTTATACACAATCTCATAATCAAACCCCATAAGCTTTGGCAACCACTTCATTTGAGCAGGTGTAGTGATTCTCTGGTCTAGCAAGTACTTAAGACTGTAATGATCAGTTTTAATAACAAAGTGTCTGTCTAAAAGGTAACCTCTCCACTTCTCAAGAGCTTGTATGACTGCTAAGAATTCCTTTTCATAGGTAGACAGAACTTGATGTTTTGGAGCTAAAGTCTTGCTGAGGAAGGCAATTGGATGACCATTCTGTTGTAGCACAGCACCAATACCAATTCCTGATGCATCTGTTTCTATGATGAAAACCTCATTGAAATCAGGTAATTGTAATACTGGTGTTTGGGTCATGACAGACTTCAATTTCTCAAATGCTGTTTGTGCTTCCATATTCCACCCAAAAGCATTTTTCTTTAGCAATGCAGTGAGTGGCATACTAATAGAAGCGTAATTCTTAACAAATCTTCTATAATAGCCAGTCAACCCAAGAAATCCCCTTAATTGTTTCAGATTAGTAGGCACAGGCCAGTCCACCATCGCCTGAATTTTGTGGGGATCTGTTGACACCCCCAATCCTGAGATAATATGACCCAAGTATTCCACCTTCTGTGCCCCAAAAGTACATTTGCTTGCCTTGGCATATAACTGTTGCTCCCTCATGACTATCAAAATCTGTCTCAAATGATCTACATGACTTTGTATATCAGGACTGTACACAAGTATATCATCAAAAAATACCAGTGTGAACTTCCTTAAAAAAGGCCTAAAGACTTCATTCATGAGAGCTTGGAAAGTGGAAGGGGCATTAGTGAGTCCAAATGGCATCACTAAGAACTCATAATGTCCCTCATGGGTTTTGAATGCAGTCTTAGCTATATCATCTTCAAACATCCTTATCTGATGATATCCTGATCTGAGATCCAGCTTAGAAAATACCATGGACCCATGAAGTTCATCAATTAATTCTTCTATCAATGGAATAGGGAATTTATCCTTTATAGTTTGTTTATTAAGCTGTCTATAGTCAATACACATTCTCCAACTCCCATCCTTCTTCTTAACCATAACCACAGGGGAAGAGAAAGAACTTTGACTATGCCTTATGACCCCTGAATCAAGCAACTCCTTAACCATAGACTCTATAGCATCTTTTTGAGTGGGAGGATGCCTATAGGGTCTTATGTTAATGGGTTGTGTTCCTTCCTGAAGGGGTATCCTATGGTCATGGCCTCTTTTAGGTGGTAAACAATTGGGAACTTCAAATACATCAGCAAATTCCTCTATTAAAGGATCCAAAACAGAAGGGGTGTTTGGCATACCAAAGTTTTCTGTAGTAGGTACACTTGCAGACAACATATTTAACATGGCAGTTGGGTAAACACACATAGCCAAGTTAGAAGCTTGGTTTCCAGTCTTAGCAGCTTGCTTTCCACTCATCCATTGTGCACTGGTTTAGTAGTACCATCTTAGAATCAAAGTTTTCCCATTTTAATCAAAAACCATCTTAAAATGTTGTAGTTGAATGGAAGTCTCCCAAGGTGGACAATCCACTTAACCCCAAACACCAGTGTCACATCCTCCTTATAGATGAGTCAATCATATTTGCTGAGAAAGTTTCCCCTTGTAATTTCCACACAAAATCAGGACAAATGTTGGTACTGACAAGTGTTTTGCCACCTGCAACTGACACCTGAAGAGGACAAGTGTTCTTAACCAAACATCCCACTTTCTTGGCCACTTTTGTATCAATAAAATTGTGTGTACTGCCTGTATCAATCAAGATGTGTATCTGAGTTTTGCCTACCATACCTATTACTCTCAAGGTTTGGTAGCTTTGAATCCCATTTAGTGCATGTAAAGAAATTTGTGGTCCCTCAGCAAAAATTTGATGAAGTTGACTAGTTTCCCCTTCAGTACCAAACACAATTTCTTCTTCCTCCTGTGATTCCTCTTCATCCAAAAACACTTCTAACAAATAAACTTGCCCAGTACATTTGTGACCTGGTACATACCTTTGATCACAATAGAAACACAAATTTTTGGCCCTTTTTTCCTCCATTTCCTTCTAAGACAATCTCTTTCTCACCTAGTCCTACGATGTGGTGTAGCAGCCTTAGTTCTCCAATTAACATTTGGAGCAGGCAAAGCTAAAGGTTTAGGACTGCTAATTTGACTTCCACCACTAGTATAACTGTTGAACTTAGGTGTAGGAAATAATGGTGCTTTGTTTTTCTTCTTTGTAGCCTCATTAGTTTCAATTTGCAGTTTTGATAAAGAATAGGCTACTGATAGTGTCTGTGGTTTAAACATTCTAACTGCCAATTCAATATCAGTGGGTAACCCAGCCATATAAAAGCTAATGGCCTGATCTTCCCTAATATCCACCCTACTCAACAACTTATCAAAATTGTTCTGATAATCCTCAATACTATTCTCATACTTACAATTCTTTAACTCACCCAATGGATCATCAAAAGAGTTGCCAAACCTTTGCATAATGGCCCCTCTATAGACTAACCAAGGTACAGTATCACTTCCCAAAAGTCTCATAAACTGTCGATGCCACATCAAAGCAATATCAAACAAGTGTATAGAAATCAAAGGTACCTTTTGTTCATCAGGCACATTATCCACCTTGAAGAATTGCTCACACTTATACATCCATCCTTTCACATCATCACCTCCAAACTTAGGGAATTCAATCTTGGTAACTCTAGTGAATTGCATGTTATGTCTTTGATCCCCTTGATTCCTTCCCATTTGACTAGTACTTACTTCCATAGCAGTTGTTCTCATTTCCTCCCTTAATTTTTCCATTTCTTCCCTCATTAATTGAGCAATTGGCTCCCTTAAACTAGCCAAGATCTCTTCAGTAGTAGTGGAATTGGTCCTAGTTGCAGGAGCCATGGCGTTTGGCACAAGAACAAAAAATGGAGGATAACTAAATTGTAACTGCTTAACAGAATTGTAACAACTCTAACAGACTCAAGAACGTTTTTGAGATAAGAAACGAGATAGGAAAGATTAGAGTGGAAACATGTGTTAAGATTGGCGCGAAAGGAAGATGATTGTTTGTGATGGTTTGTGATGTGTTTATAGCGTCAGAGAAGATGCTCTAACAAAACTATTAAGAATGAATATGGTCCAGAGGAAAGTGCGATGATACAATTGATATGGTTCTTCTTAGATCTCATCTTAAGAAATGGTAATGGTGAAGGAACTTGTTTAAGCAAAAGGAAACTCACATGAAACTAGAATTGGTAACGACTTGCAGAAAAATGATTGTTATTGGAGATGAATTGTAGTTACAGAGTATTGATTTTACAAGATTTCATGATAGTGAAATGACAATTACAAGGTATTTATAGAGTGAAACTGAATGAAAATGAAAGTTGGCGGGAAAATCTGTTATGAACAGATTTTCAAAACGTGTTGACTTTTGTTGACTTTTGGTGATAGATTGTTATGGACATAACAATTATTCACTATGAATAAGCTAGAACTGATCTTACGACGAGGAAGTTTGAAGCTTTTGTGTTTATAGGTAAACAATAATAAAGCGTTTGGGAAGAGTTATAGTACTGTACCTCTACAAAGTGTGAAATATAACTTAGGAGTCAAGCCATGGCAATACATAAGCATTCTAATCCTTTAAACAAAATATTAACACTCTAACCCTGCCATACATCTCAAAATTCATTTGGTCTTATCTATAGAATCCATAATGGATAGACAATATTACTTCTATAAACGACATTTACTTGAAACTATGATACCATAAAGAAAGATCATGTTAAGTAGACTATCCGTCAATAAACTATAGCAAAATGGGAATGAAAATATAGCAGGGGTTCAGTTAAGGAAGCAACCATCTAACCGTTAATCCATACCCCAAACACTCTGTGACTCTCAGAAACTATAGCTAAACCTTATATCTTGGGGTATATGTTATCCCATATACTTAACCCATATCACAACAATAAGCCATACCAATAAGCAATAAGCTAGAAAGAGAGAAAGGAAAAATGGAAGATTTATTAGAGAGAGAAAGTAGAGAGTGGAAGATTACACACACACACAAGTGTAAGAAATGGTAACCAACACCCTCTCCATGTGTGGAGAGGGTCCTATTTATACCCCTAGCTAACATGTAGGCATATGGGCTTTTACTAATGGGCCGGACTTGGCTTATCTTGGGCTTTGAGCCCGAAACATAAACAATATTAGCTTAAAGTCCAAGCCCATTTAACATGACTAGCCTATTACTTAACAAGACTAACTTTGACTAATACGACCGATAACATTCTTGTTTGACTTATATAAAATTAAGGCTAACACACATTCAACTGTTATAAGGTCCGTTTGCAACAAAACATCAACTAATAACAGTAATTTTAATCAGAGGGTTAATACTGTTAAGGGTAAAAATATTAATACTGCTTGGCCAAATGCAGTAGTTAATACTGCTAAACCAAAAGCAGTACTTAATGCTGTTAAGGGAAACCAGATTAATGCTGTTAAGGCCTCAGCATGTTGGGTTTGGAAACCAAAAACTAAAGTTATAGACCATATTTCCAAACACGATAGTGCATCAATGAGATTTAAAAGATTTGATTATATTGATGCATAAGGCAGATCCAAGTCAGTAATGGCTTGGGTCCCCAAAAGAGACTAATTTTCTTACCTTATGTGTAGGGCAATCCACAACAAGATTTAGAGGAGAAAGGTGTGATTGACAATGGATGCTCAAGGCACATGACAAGGAACATGTCATATCTTACTGACTTTGAAGAAATTGATGGAGGATATGTTTCCTTTGGAGGTAACCCCAAAGGAGGGAAAATCACAGGCAGGGGTACAATCAAAACTGGTAATTTAGATTTTGAGAATGTGTATTTTGTAAAAGAGTTAAAGTTTAACCTCTTTAGTGTCTCCCACAAAATGTTGTCAAAAATAATAGTTGTTCTCTTAAATGAACACTAAAATGATAATGTTTTAAAGATCACAAACTTTAAGTTTAACAGAAGAAGCATGTTTTACTCAAAGTTAATAGAAAGAACAATAGTGTATATGTTTGATTTAAATAATATTGTTTTTAATAGGAGGTCCGTAGGACTTGTCTCTTTGCAAAAGCCACATCTGATGTGAATCTAATCGTTGCATAGAAGCTTGGACACATTAAATTTCAAAACTATTGAAATCAACTAGTTCTAAGGGAAATCTTGTAAGCAGGAGTTTACCTTTAAAACTTTTTGAAATTCATCAAACCTGTGTTGCTTGTCAAATGGGAAAGCAACATAGAGCTTCTTGTAAGCCCAAAACAGTAAGATCAATACACACCTTTACATATGTTGCACATTGGATTTGCGAATGGTCCAAGGACATTTGTAAAAGCTTATGAAACAGATGTAATGCCTGTGGAGTTTGTTCACAAGATTCTTACAGTAGGTTTAGTTGTGTTTTTGTCATTCTAGCAACTAAGGATGAAGACTATTGGCATCTTAAGTCCTTTATAAACTAGAGTATAAAATCAAATAATCAAAAGGTATTAAGGTAATAGGTGTGACAATGGAACCGAGTATCAAGATTAACGATATGACGCAAGTTTGTTTAAAAAAGTGTATTAAGAGAGAATTTAGTGTACTAGAACACCCTCAACAAAATGGAGTAGACTGAGAGAAAAAATAAACACTTAATTGAGGCTGATAAGGGACAATTGCGAGCTGATTCTAAGCTACTACTACCTTTTATGGGCTGAAGCAGTTAATACTGCTTTGCTATTGAAAAAATAGTGTTATTAGTAACTAAAAGCCTCATAACAAGACCCCATTATAAACTTTTCTTGGTAGAAAACAGCTGTTAGGCTCGGCTTTAGGCTTTATGACACCATTTGGGTGTCCTGTTACAATTCTCAATACCATAGATCACTTAGGCAAGTTTGATGGTAAGGCTGATGAAGGATTCATTGTTGGGTACTCAGTCAATAGTAAAGCATTTAAAGTATTCAGCAGTAGAACTAGGATAGTTGAAGAGAACCTGCATGTTCAATTTAGTGAGAATACACCTAATATTGCAGGAAGTGGACCAAATTGGCTTTTTGATATTGATGCACTAACAAACTCAATGAATTATAAGCCAGTTGCTGCAGGAAATCAGTCTAATGGTAATGCATGTACAAAGGCATGTGATGATGCAGGTAAAGCTAGAATAGAGACAGTACCTGGAAAAGATTACATACTGCTACCATTGTGGACTGCTGATCCACCATTCTCTCAAAGTTCAAAGATTTCTCCTGATGTTGGATTCAAACCTTCAGGTGATGATGAAAATCCAAGAAAGGATAGTGAAGGTAATAATCAAGAAAAGGAAGATAATGATAACAGCACTAACAATGTTAATGCTGCTAGCTCAAATGAAGTTAATGTTGTTGGTGCAAAAACAAGCATTGATCTTCCTGATGATCCAAATATGCCTGAATTAGAAGATATTGTCTATTCAGATGATGATGAAGATGTTGGTGTAGAGGCTGACATAAACAACTTAGACGCATTTATGCCTGTCAGTCCTATTCCAACTACAAGAATACACAAAGACCATCCACTTGAACAAATTATTGGAGACTTGAATTCAGCACCTCAAACAAGAAGAATGACAAAGAAAATTTGGAAGAACATGGCTTGTTTAGTTCTGTTCAGCAAAGAACAAACCATAAAGACTTTCAAAATTGCTTGTTTGCATGCTTTTTATCACAAGAAGAACCCAAAAAGGTAATACATGCACTGAAGGATCCAAGCTGGATAGAGGCTATGCAAAAAGAGCTTCTACAATTTAAATTACAAGAAGTTTGGACCTTGGTGGATTTACCAAATGGAAAAAGGGCTATTGGTAATTGTAACATTTCTCATTTTCAGGTTATTTACGACTTTAATAAATTCCATTATTTATTTTTAGAGTTTTACGCGTTCGCTTTTAATTATTAACTTATAGTTAAATCGCGTAAACTAAAAATCAACGTTCAATGTAGACGGACATCAAACAAATTAAAGTTTACATCAAGCAAGTGTTATATGATTATTAGGAGTATAATTTATAACTTTTCATAATTTATTTTTGTTGGTTACGTAAAACGCTTACGTTTCGCAATAAATTACATTCGGTCGTACCCGGAAGCACCTTTACCCATCTACACTCAAAAAAATACCCACTCTTATACCCAATACCCAAAATTTATTCATTTTATCATGTTATATCACCATATGGCCGGATATGAAAGGTTTACACAAGAAATAAATACAAAACACCCCACTAACTCTTCCATTTTATATCATAAACCTTACATGAATGTACCTTAAGCACATGTATC
>BQNB010077964.1:0-29368 GCA_026074375.1 Tanacetum coccineum
TTTTATATATATACGAGGATGTATGTCACATCATAATGCCTACTAATCATCTCAATATGTCATATCATCATTAATTTAAGCCATGTCATCATTAATTAAAGCCATGACATCACAAACAAAGCCACATCATCATAATTAAAGCCACTTAAGCATATACCTAGAAATTTCAGTTTTTTATAAAATTTATGTCCATTGCAAGATTCAAACATGGGTCTGCTAATTCACAAACAGGCACCTTAACCAATAGAGCAAGCCAGAAGTTGTGATATACAATAAAAATCCAATATGTCATGCTTTTAAAAAAAATACAAATTAAATTTGGAAAAGATATTTAATATTGTACATTATTTAGAAAAGATTTAAATAAATAAAAAGACAGTAATTAAATTACTCTTCTGATTCTAATATACTCACAAAACTCTAATATCATTGTTTCGTATCTTCATAAATGTATTCATTATCCGATATTTATCATAAACCCTAATATCATTCATTCCTGTGAGGTTGTTCTTTACACCTATTTGTGCATTGATTGTTGGTTCTGTATTTTGGGACGTTGGATCAAAAAGGTATTTTATTGTTTTCTATAATTCTTAGTCTTATCTGTTTCATACAACATACATGTTGCTAATATGGCTTATTATTCAAAGACACCACTTAGAACTTGATGGTGCTTATAAGTGCTCTTTATATTGCTGTCATATTAGCACAAGTAACACCTATAAAGAAGGACAAAAAACCAAATTAATATGATATTAGCACAGTTGCACTTTCAATGCTTATATATACTGTTGTTATATTAACATAGTTGCACTTTCAATTGCTATAGCACATGTAAGTCCTTAAACAACTCTATACGTGAAACTTTAGTTCCACCAGCAATGCATCATCAAGATTATATGTAGAGATCCCATACATAGTTGTCCAAACAATTTCATATGGTATCATTACCTACTTTATGATCAACTTTGAGAGGACAATCGGTTGATTCTTTTTATATCAGCATGTGTACATGTTTGTGAATGCCATTTATTTAAGATTTATGCTGACTGTTTGTGAATGAAATTTAAAGCTAATGATCGAGCTAACATGGATGTATATGTCAAAAGTAACCAAAATACCAACACATGATTTGTTAGATTTTATAGCATCTGCATAAGTTGATTAAATGAATGTCTGGTTAGAAAAGGAGTACATTCATGTGTTGCTCTTACAAAGTATATAAATACTTTAGTTTTTATCATTAATCATTTGATTCAATTTGATTTTGCAGGTTAAGAAGATGTAAGAGACATATGATGGTTGGGCTATACGACTGCTCCTACAGAAAACCTTCGTTTTCGTCAAGAATATCTTTTAAGGTAAACAATTTTCGCTAACCCTAATATACATTATATATGAATTAAATTGACCCTTTTTTCTTTATAATCTATTCTCTGAAAACATAGACACCACAAGAAAGTGTAGAGGAAATTCAGACGCATGCACGTTATAGATACCTAAGTATGAGTAAAACACAGGGTGAGATTTCAAACTTAAGGTGGTCGAGGGTAAATTCACAGACTCTCAGATTATAGTAATGCTTTATTTGCAATACAAGCTGCTTTAGTTTTGCAGCAACTTACATTTTGTTTTTAATTCTTGCAGTAACCCACTCTTTATTTACAATACCATCTAAAGTCTTTTTAATTTTGGCTTTTTCAGTCAAATCATCTTCGTTCGTGCAAGTCCTGAGATGGTTCCTTTTGATGGATATTTGTAATTATAATACTCTCGCCCGAGTTTGAAATACAAACAAGGCAAGTAAGTTAAACTTCTATAACTCATTTTATATTATGTAATTGTAATACTCTCGCATGATACATTTTTTATATTTGCTTGAAGCCACCAAAACGGACTAGAGTTTCTTCTTTCTAACATTAAACTACTTGCCCCACTTTTCACTATCTATCGCTTGAACCATACTTAATTGTTAGTTTTTATTTAACACAAAATAAAGCCTTGTATTACTTTTTGTAGTTCTTATTTTCAAGTAAGTTAAACTTCTATAACTCATTTTATATTATGTAATTGTAATACTCTCGCATGATACATTTTTTATATTTGCTTGAAGCCACCAAAACGGACTAGAGTTTCTTCTTTCTAACATTAAACTACTTGCCCCACTTTCTCACTATTCTATCAGCATGAACCATATGGTTAGTTGTTACTATACACAAATAAAGCCATGTATTAGTTTTTGAAGTTCTTATTTGTAGTTTACACAAATAAGTAGTTTCGAGTGTTTTGCTCTTTGCAAAAATTAATAAATTAGCATAAAAAGCACTTCAAGTTTAGAAGGTTGGTATAATATCGATATCCCAAACACCCTAAGGTGCTAATTATAGGCAGTTTTATCCAAACACTATAAATGTTAAGTTTGTTTTAAAAAAAGCACTTCTTGTGTACGTTTTTAGGATGGGTTGTGTTATGGGATACCATAAACCGTGTGTTTGGTTAATGCCTGGATTAATATTCATTTGTTACGGTTGAGTTGTAATATGTTTGTAATTGTTTTATAATCTTAACTTCTGCTCATCATTAAGTCATCTATTCATAAACAAGACTCCATCTAACTGAATGAAAGGATCACGGCACTCTTTATTAACAATGGTTGCTATAGTCTTTGCAACAGCAGACTCCTGTTTGGTTACTTCACCAATATATGTACTATTATTTTCTTTTTCATTTGGTATAATGGCGAGAAGGTTAGTAACTCGGGTAGGAGTCGTGAGCCCATCTTCTAACTCAGTTGTGTCTGTGTATGTTGGTGTGATTAAAATATGTTTACAGTCTACTTATTAGGTATTTTTTTTACAACAACATTCTTGCAGCATATAAGCTTATGTTATGATTTTCCATGTTGATATGATAGGCAACTCAGATATGTACTAATTGTGGAGTGAAAATGGGGGGATACTTCTGTAACATTTGCAAGTTCTACGAGGTTCAAAACATTTATTCTGATTCGTATCTAAAGTTTTCTAGAACTATGAAAACTTTGTGTGAAACCTAATTGTTTCTGATTTTAATTTTTGTTTTGGTCATGTTAATACACAATCAGTAGTATAACTTAGGCAAGAACTTGAGGGAATGTTTGGGATAAGCCTTTTAAAAAATATAATAGTGTAATCGAGTGTTAATAGAAATGTAATGATCAGATATGATCTTTCATGTGGCCATGAGCTTAGCAAGAGCACAGGAAATGTTGGTGGAAGAATTGCATGTGGTAAGCCGATATATGTTTGCCAAGTACCCGCAATACAAAGGCAGAGACTTATATTTGGCTGGAGAAAGATACGCCGGTTAGTTCAATTTGTACATTTATTTAGTTAGAATTTTTACACAACTTGATTACATAAATTGATAATTAAGTGTATGTTGTCAATTACAAGCTTCTATATACCAACACTAGCCAAAGTAATTTTAAACTTTACTAGGAATTCACAATCCACATTCCCCATTATCAACCTCAATGGATTTATAGTATACACATAACTTATGCTTAATCGAAACAACTATTGATTTTCAGTTTTGGTTTCATTTTGTTATTATCTGATGGCAATAATGAATCAATTACAGATAGGAAATAGGTTGCTGGAAGATGTAAATGACAAGTGTAGATACTCTAAACATCAATGGGCCGTTATGTATCGATCCTTCATACATAGTGAATGTGAGCACGAGTGGTGGCACAAGCGTTGATGTGTGTGACTTCTTGTACGTGATGAGGTACCTCAACCTTCCACAAGTCCAAGAAGCTTTACATGCTAAAAGGACAAAACTGCCCTATGTGTGGTCACCATGCTATAGTGCACAACGTCGATGGCATGAAATGGTAGAAATGTAAGGAAATTTTTTTGCTCTCAAGCTTTATAGGTACATTCATTTTTTTCTGTTTGTAATTCATTCAATAAATAATTTCGTATCTTTATAACTCATTTATCTTTACATAATTCGTTGTAAACGATAATCATAAGGTGAGCCGGCCCAATGGGCGGGCTTTGCAACTAATATATATCTATAACATATATATGAGGCTAACTATGAGTGTATAAATATTATTTAGTGACTGGATGCCACCTCAACGATGACATGGCATCTACAATTCAATAAATTAAAATAAATTACAATAAATTTCAAAATTATGGCACCCACAATAAATTTTGAAATTATGGCACCCATAATAAATTTCGAAATTCTCTAAAAAATATTGTCCATGGCTAGATTCGAACCTATGATCTATGATTTAGAACCATTAGGTTAAACCAACTGAGCTAACAGTCAATTTGTGTTTTGATATGAAAAACACAATTAATATGTTCTATAAATAATCCAATGTAATCTGTTTAGATGTTGATATGTTTGGTTTTCTAAATATATGTAAAGATATACTCCAAAATAATAGAAGATATACTCTAAAATCACATACCACATGCTAATCCCTGTCTTTTTATCAAGAAAATACTATAATCTTCTAAAACATACAAACCCTAATTATATCGAGCTCTCAGTCATTATATATGAGTTGTGCTTCGTATTTCTTTAATATTCTAACATACTGAACTTTTTGTTTATTTTACTAATACTAATTTATGTTTGTCTTCTGATTAGTGGTAACATGGTTATCATTCATATATGTTTGTTGTTTTTGTGTTTACCTATATTTTAGATCTCTTTTTCTTATACATACTTATATGCTAACCATGAAAATATTGTAACAAATGGAGCAATTGATTACTATGTGGAAACGTTACAATATGGTAAAAATCTTATCATTATCTTTATGTGCATGTATCTCTTTTATTACAATAATTTTCTTGGTTAATTTTATGCCAATGTTCTATGGAAGGTCATGAGCTTCTTTTAATATTCATCAGGGCACTTTCAATTCTTATGTATTTTATTTTTTATTATTATTATCATTTTGTTTTCTCACTTATTTTCTCATTTGTTATACTATAACCTCTATTTTATGCAGTAAGACATCTATTGTGTATAATGCGATACAAGACAGTTAATTGGTATGACATTATTTGTTGTTGATAGGTTTTGGTTGAGACTTATTCAGAAGGCGCACTTATTGATTTTGCCAGAGTGGTTCAGATGGAACCTAATAAAATAGATTGGTGAGTCTATTAGAACTCAATCCTGACTTGACCAAACATTTAACATGCGTAGTATATATATGCTTATACTAATAGTAAAACGATATGTGCTAAGGTACAGTTTATTATCACCAACAAACTCCTTAATCTTGAAGATTGGTTACATACTTCAGCCAGTTATTTTGATATGCTGATCGTCGCTCACTTTCAGATGTTAGTATTAAAATCATAGCTTCTAGAGTTAGCCACAATGCTGTTTGGACTCAATCCATCAGCAATGAAGTTGTAAATTTATGTCAGATCATAGTGTACATGTATAGTTTGCTAAATCTGTCTGGAGCCGCGGGGTATAATTTCATAACCTCTTTTACCACTGCCTTTAGATAGGTGAGTTTTAGAAGAGATTATCAAAAATGGCAACAACAAGGACTGTGAAGGACCTTTCACAAAGGTAAAACCTTTTTTCCTTACTTTAAGTGGTTTATATTTTTATGTTTAGGTCAGTTTTTAATATTAGTTGTGATTATAAAAGGAGTGACATCTGTCGCTTAGGCAAAACTACCAATAATGATCTGATATCTCTTCTCTTTGTAAAAAGGGATAAAGCTTTCTTATTTTCTTGGTGAACAATATCCATAATCTCTCCAAAATAGCCAGTGATCAGTTTGTTTTCTGTCTAAACAGCCTTCAAAAGATATGTTCAAACCCGAACCTGATGAAGGTCTTCACGGCTTTAATTAATTGAGTTTTTATTTTTGTTGTTGCAGAAATAAAAGAGGATAAGAATAAGAAAAAGGAAGAGAAGAACAAGAAGGTCGCTGATTGTAACAAGCCTAAATTCCCTGCGTCTTCTTTCCTAATTTTCGGGTATCCTAATTGTATACAATTCAAGACTTGAAGCACATAACAGGCTTTTTGAAGGTAATATATACCGATACCCATCTTAAGATTTAAACTAAAAAGTTAGCTAATCATTTTTTTTGCATAATGCAGCAAAGAAACCAAGAAGGAGTTATCAAAAGAGAAGCGAGGAATCAGTGATTCGTCTCAAATAGTATATATATATATATATATATAAATAAAAGCAAATCGGCAAATCACTCTTGTGAAAGAGTAATAAGCTAATTACTAATAAAATATATTTTCGAAAAGTATTGATTAGAAAATTACCCTTAGGAAAGGATAAAGTTCAAATCGTTCCCGAGTCGTTTTCCCAACGAAGTGTGAAGATTGAAAATCTTGTTTCGGTTCGTGATCGGGTGCTTGAACAATCAAAATTTTAGATTTTTTATTCTAAATCTAATAACGCAAAGGGAAAACACATAAAGGCATGTTAAACTAGAAATAAAGGCAACTTAAAATGCTAACGGCATTTAAAACAATTATAAACTAATTAATAACTAAAATTAACTAATTAATTAACTAAAAATGACAAATTAAAACTCTAAAAACTCAAAATGACACTAAAATGTATTAAACTATTTTTTAAATGACGAAAAATATATTTTTTTGAATTTTTAAACTATTTAGAACTATTTTTAAAACTAAATAATACTAAAAATTAAACTAAAAATACTAAACTTAATCCTAAAAATTTGAAAATTTTTATAAAAATACTAGATACTAATCTTTAGGTTTACAAAGAAAAACAAGTGAAAAAGCTTTTACCAATAAGTTGTGAAAAAACAAATAAGCAGAATAAGCTAAAACTAAACTTAGTATAATAATTAAATGATGCAAGGTATTGATGAAAAAGACCCAAGGGTGCAGTGGTTAAGGTGTATGTGTTGTGTGGGGGAGGTCACAGGTTCGAGTCCTGTGATAGTCCTTTTTGGAAAACTCTTTTTTTAATTTCATTTTGAAAAAGATAAAGTATAAGTAAAAATAAGCTACTTTAATAAAAGGACTTATTACCAGAACTTATTTATAAGCTAGAAAATGACAACTAAAAGTAACTGTTTAGCTTTTTAAGACTTTAACATGTTGTTAAAACTGTTTGGCTTTTTGAGACTCATTAAGCAAAAAAGAAAAACTAATAAGCTTGAAACATACCTAGACTTATACCTAATAAGCACTAACAACTAAAAATAAGCAGACAAAATAAGCTGAAAAATAGTTAAAAGCTTAAAGACAGTTGACACAATAACATTTTCGAAGGACTTTTTACCAAACTTTTAAGTTAAATTAAGAACTAATAAGCACTAGGTATAAGCTAAAAACTGAAAACTGATGAAGACCTAGACTCAATTATCACAAATAAGCAGGATTTAAGCAAAATAGCTCAAGAAAGAAGCTAGAAAAGAAAAATGAAATAACAGTTAACCCTACTTGTTTTTTGGCTTTTTAAGATTAAATGACTACTTGTAGCTTAACTTTAAGACTCAAAAACACTTTTTGACAAACTAAAGACTTAAAACAGATTGAGAACAAACTATAATATGCTAAATTTAACAAAAATTATCCTAAATTAACCTATGATTTGACCTCAAATGATCTGCATAAAGAGGTTTTTAAGTCTAGACCATGAACAACTTACTTGACTGATTTTTGTTCTAAACTACTTAAAAAGTTTTCCCAAAGACAAACAACTCTCAATAGAAGTTCATTGATGCCAATGCAACCACTTTTGAGCATTAAAACCACACCTTAAATAGAATACATAAATAAGCAGTTTGGACATCTTATAAAACTAGCAGACTTGGAATTTTGATAAAGCAAACTTCAAACTTAACAAAACCTAATCTGAGCTTATGGAAACTAGATTTTAGACTTAATAAGAGCATATGAAACTAACTTGAAATCCAAAAACAACTTTAAACCTTGTTTTACCATTTTTAAGCCCTTAACCCAAACACCCTATTAAAACTAGAAAACCTATTTTTAAGCTAAAAACATATCACAAAAAACACAAAATGCTAAAACAGATGAAATACTATGACAATTAAAGATAAATAATCAAAACCTTATGAGAATAAGCACTAGTTATTAAGCTAAGCTAATGAAAGACTTCTTTTTAAGCAGTTTTGATTAAAACACAAATTAAACTAATTCTAATGATGCAAATTTGATACTTAAGACATAATAAGCCAACATAAGACAGATTAAGCTACTATTAAGCATAATAAGCAATGATTAAGTAGATTAATAAGTTAAAACAGGAATTAAGCTTAAAAGAGTAAAAGTGAATGTACCTTGTCCTTTGCTCAAAACAAGGACTAAAAATGCTCTTAAGAGCTTATCTACAAGCTCCAGCTTATTTTCATAAGCTGGTAAAGTACCATAAGCCCATCCATTTCTGGCTTATCTTCCATTTATAGCTTATTGTAACTTTTTAGGTGATTTGAATGATTAGTTTTTTCAGTTTAGCTTTAAACAAGCTAAACTGAATAAGAACTAGCTTATTAGATAACTAAGAGCTTATTGAGCTTATTAGGTTATGTCTAAACACATCTTAAACTAAATTGCATAAAAGTAAAATTTGAATTCAATACACAATTTAAAAGAAAACTGTAATTTTATTGATAATGAAAAGATTACAATGCTTAAAAAAGGAAATTACATTACAAAAAGATAATAAGCTGAAAATAAGCTAAAGCTACTAAAAGCTACTAAAAACTAGATAAAAACTACACATCTCTCTGTGTGAAATCCTCTCTTTATTTATAGCTGGCAAGAGATGATTCTAGACCTTGAGGAGCGTCCCTAAGCTTTAAACCATAGCTCCTTCAATTCTCTTAACAGAATTCTATCATCATTTTTGAGGACGTTAGATCTATCTCTACTTCCTCTAAGCCAATAAGGTTGCTTGGGATTACCAACGTGGCCTGGGATTGATGTCAGACCTTTCCACGTTGGCCTTCTAGAAGGGATTTGTGTTAGGAGGAAAGGGTTTTACCCTGTTCTTTGTTGTAGGGTGAAAATGAAAAAGAAAGATGTACAGTAAAATAAGGGCGCGTGTTTTTGTTATTTTGACTTGGGTTCAGTAGTTGTGGTGTGGGCTTTTCAATTGGGCTTGGGACGTATTGAAATGGACTGGATTTGGACTTGAATTGGATTTTAAACTAAATTGCATAAAAGTAAAATTTGAATTCAATACACAATTTAAAAGAAAACTGTAATTTTATTGATAATGAAAAGATTACAATGCTTAAAAAAGGAAATTACATTACAAAAAGATAATAAGCTGAAAATAAGCTAAAGCTACTAAAAGCTACTAAAAACTAGATAAAAACTACACATCTCTCTGTGTGAAATCCTCTCTTTATTTATAGCTGGCAAGAGATGATTCTAGACCTTGAGGAGCGTCCCTAAGCTTTAACCCTAGCCCTTCAATCTTAACAGACTTCTATCCATCCATTTTGAGACGTTAGATCTATCTCTACTTCCTCTAAGCCAATAAGGTTGCTTGGGATTACCAACGTGGCCTGGGATTGATGTCAGACCTTTCCACGTTGGCCTTCTAGAAGGGATTTGTGTTAGGAGAAAAGGGTTTTACCCTGTTCTTTGTTGTAGGGTGAAAATGAAAAAGAAAGATGTACAGTAAAATAAGGGCGCGTGTTTTTGTTATTTTGACTTGGGTTCAGTAGTTGTGGTGTGGGCTTTTCAATTGGGCTTGGGACGTATTGAAATGGACTGGATTTGGACTTGTATTGGATTTGGATTATGGACTAATATTTTTGGCTAAGGATTTTATAATCAAATATTAATAGGCTGACCTGGCCCATTAAACGGGTACGGGTCGGCCCATTAAAAATGAAAAACGCATTCGGCTTTGTTTTCTCACGCTCTTCTAATCTTGTGCTCGGTTTTGTTCCTTTTGGCTTTGTTTTTGTCCATTTTTGATATATCCGATACATGCACAATACAATTACAAAATAGACATATACAATGTATTTTTCAAGTAATTTTGATCATTTAAGCTTGTTTTAATAAAGAAAAATGATATGTGATTAAACACATATAAAAAATCCCCCATACTAAGTTATTGTCGTGTCTTCACGTAATGTCATATACACACATAGAAAACTAAAAATTTCAACCCCCTAGACTAATTACCTCGAAAAGTAGCTAAGTGTTCATCTAAGGGGATTAAGAAATCACTAGTTTAAAACGCCTCGTTTTACCATTTTTAAATATATGCATACATTTATTATCATCATTGTTTTTTATATGCAAAACTTTTAGGATCACGGAACAAGAAACACTTTTAAATAGTGTCCAAAAGGATAAATTCATCGTCTTCGATTTTTTACCCGCCCCAAACCAAGCTTAAAAACGAAATCATTGTTAAATACAAGTTAAGATGCTAACACTACTCATAAATGCAAATTGTGTACGCATAGCTATTTTCCGCTCCCTTATTCCTAAATCCTCTAAAGATTTTATTTTAGTTATTGGCGACAAGTAAATTATGTCCTTATTCATATAAAGTAAACCCAGTTTAGACCATAATTAGTTTGAAATCCTTTCCTAAAAAGACGATATTGTGAGAATAAGGTTCACATTAAGGTTCTAATTTTGCATGATTTAGGGGTTATCCTTTTAATTCATCTGAAATAACTCAACTACGAGTCCAGAGACGGAGGCTTTATTTAGATAACCCCGGAGTCGAAATTTGGCTTTATTATTATTATTATTGCAATATTATTAACCCCCCGATCCTTTAAACAAATGTCACATCGGTATGCGAGCCGACCATGATCCAAGAGTCTTATTTCGACCAGGAGATCCTCGACTTTTTTGAAAATTATCACATCGATATGCGAGCCGACCATGATCCAGTAAAATTTTATTAGTCTCGGATTTATTATTCTTATTATTCCCTCCACCCTTTAAACGGCTGCCACATCTGTATGTGATTCGACCATGGTCTAGTATTCATATTTCGGCTTCGGTTTATTACATAATAATTATTATTATAGCCAAATCTCAAAGTCCTGTGGTCTTTTAACTACCTAGACAACGGTAGCGAGCCGTCAGGAATCGGTAGCCTATTTCCCTACAACACTGACAAAACCTCGATGTGTACCTTAATTTCACCAGAAGAAATCTCTACGAAGGGATTTAAACTAAAAATCACAAAAACCAAAGTAACTTTATTTATTTAACAAATATGTAACGTTTATTAAGCTGGTGGGAGCAAAAAGCTACAATTAACCTCTATGAGCTCTAAAGAGAACCAACTACTCCACGCTTAGCATCCAACTTATATTCAACTCTATCATTTTTCGTTCTTCGCAAATTTAAAATCTTTAATAAAAAGATCCGCGAATGCTTAGTCTAATAAAATCAAGCTTTTCATATTTAAAGTCTATTATGGAAACTTGAAAACTCTTGGCTTTTTCAAGCTAGAATTCGCGTTTTAAAGCTTCTTGTATAAAAGACTAGCAAAAGCTTTCATTTATATAAGTTAAGGGGCAAGCTAGAGCGCAACATGCTCGATCAAGTCAAAATTTATTCTTATTCTCACCATCAGAAAGTCAAAAATTCGTGTCAAAACACTTATTCTATTTTTGAATTTTTTTTAATTTTGGCATAAAATCAAATATTTTTGGTATTTTAAGTGGCAAAACGGGGTTACGTGAAGACAAGGCAAATACAAGTAAGATCAAATCGATAGATACCCCCCTCCCCCCATACTAGAACTAAACATTGTCCTCAATGTGAGACTGCCACCCCCATACTAAAATCAATGCATAATCCTATTGTTAGCCCTAAAATATGGTGACTTATCTGGAATTACATTTATCATTTATAGTCCTGTCGGGTTAGTTTAGCTAGTAAAGCCAGGGACTATAAATACCCCCTCCATACTTCCATGGAGGGGTGAAGTTCACATTTGTAAAAGTGTGAGTGTGTGTTTTCTTGGTTTTCTCTCTCAAGCACACACACCTCTTCCCATTTCATCTATTTTCTCTCTAATAAACATGGATGATTATTTGTTCCATTTTATCCAACCTCCTAATCCAGTTTGTTGCTGTTTATACATGTCATTTAGTTGATAAAAACAATTGGCATCAGAGCTAACCAGGTGGTGTTTTGTATCAAGTGCTTGTTGTCTCGTGTTTACTGTTCAGATCTGCTGGTCTAAGAAAAAAAAGATCCAGGAAAGTGTTTTGGTTGTTGATACATACTTCTGTCCACATAACTGTTTACATCTGGTTTATTTCTGACTTATAACAGATTATGTAAGCTTATTTACATGGGCTTATATTATAAAAAAAACCACAAAACAGTTGTGTATGTTATATGTTTCTGGTTTCATTATTGGTATAAAACTGCTGTGTTCGTGCTTAAAAAGACACAGAAAAATAAGTTAGTTTTTCTGGGTTTCTTCATGGTGGTTTGACCAAGTCAACAGCGGGTTGCCCACGGCGGGTTGCCAGGCGGCGGGTTACCCATGGCGGGTTGGTTAGCACAGGTTTTGAAGACAATTTTTAATGGTCATGTCTAACCAAACCGCCGCCCAAATATATACTTGGTGGCGGTTTGCTCACTTTTGGGTCACGGCGGTTTGCCAAAAGTGACAGCGGATTGGTCAAAGGTTGGTGGCGGGTTGGCATATAAACCATGGCGAGTTGGTCACCATGGCGAGTTGGTTAGAGGTGGCGGTTTGATGCCATGACAGTTTGGTGAAACCACAACTTAACCCGAGTCAACTCGGTCATTACCGAGTTGACCCGGTCATAACTCAAAGAGTCCAAACCAATATAGAAATGAAGATACAAAAAGACCAAGGACAGACTCGAACCATCCACAAACAATTAACAACATCATCACAGCCTCACCGACTTCATCAAACAGCCAACAACATTTTTTTTTCACAATCAAATCCAACTCCACAAACTAACCTAATAATACCAGCATCACAATACTCAACTTAAATCTATCTACATCTCCCATCCACCATCAAGACTCGATCACAAGAAAACAAATCAAAAGATCTCAGATTTTTTCGTGTTATTCAAATAGATATGTAGACCTTTTATAGATCAAGTACACGAAACCATATCTCATCATCGATCTTTTTTTAGCACAACTCTTTCCATATTCGAAAGTAAAGAATGATTTATAACAACTTTGTTATAATCGATTCTTTGTTTCGATGACGCTCAAGAACAAATTAAATCAAACCTACCCGAGACCATAAGTATGATCTTGAAGCAATACTCACCTTGAGCTCTTCGTGTGATTTGTGTATGGGGTTCAAGGTTTATGGTTAATGAAAAGGTTGGGTTGAGAGACGATGACCGGTTCATTTTTTTTGATGAGAATAAGATGTATGTTATTGTGTTTGTTCTTGGTGACTGGTCGTTTGAAAGAGAGGGGATGGAGGCGATGATAAAATGTGATTAGGGATTTGGGATAATACCTAATTTCAAGGAATGTGGTGTACTGTGTACATATATGAAATATTTAGACCATATAAAATGGAGTGGGCTTTGCTTAGTTTTTCTTTTTTGGCACTTGGCAGCCGGTTAAATCATGGGCCGAAAAAAAAATTATGATGTTGGGCTGAATTTTTGATGTTAATTTGGGCTGGAATTGATTTATAATCCGAAAATTTAACCAATTTTATACTCGAATTTTCGTATAAATTGGTTACATGGGCATAATTTTTGGATTGAGCCGAGTCACGAAAAATACTTTCACGACAAGTTTGACAAGAAAATGTTGGTTCATTAACGACATTCAAAAACAACATTTGATCTTGTTTAACGACATTTAAACAACAAACACGATACATTACGCTAAAAAGATCCTGAAAAGATTCAATAAATGACAAACGGCTAGAGATTCGGACTACGATGACAAGTGATCACGGAGTTGATTTGGTATCCCTTATTTGCGATTAAAGTTGAATTTCACAGAGGCGTCTACTTATTTCATCATCGAGACTTTCTTCTATTTTCTATCGATTGATGACTTGCTTGAACGTATACAGTTATGATTAAGACTTGGATTAAAGGCGTCTACTTATTTCGTCATCGAGACTTTCTTCTCATTTTCTTCGATTGATGACCTTACTTGAACGTATACGGTAGGATTAAGACTTGGTACTATCTTAGTTTCCAGCGGTCAAAGGGTAGTTGGATGACGACCTTGGACATACTACTCTATTTAAGGAGTTAGTTGTAGTACTTATGTCACTACGCAGATGGCGATGTGGTTAATTTCAAGATTGGTTGTACTTCTTATACTTTTGATGGAGTATTAAGGTTACTTTGAGATTCTATTTTGCGACCGTTCATTCAATCAACAATAGTGCAAGCTTATAGTAACAATTTGGGGGATTTTCTTTAGTTTCAAGTTTGGTATAGCGGATGTTACTTCACCATGTGATCAAAGCGCAATAGCGAAAGAATACGAGGTTGGTAAGGTTAGCCAAGAGAATTACTATGATTGAGATGTTAATCAGCACGTCTCACGGGTTATTTTTGTGTCTATTCCAAGACACGATACTATCACAGTCCTAAGCAACATCTTTCAAAGTTTTCTTTCGATGACATTCATTCACAAGAACCTTGATTTATACCCAAGTGTTCTTGATTCTTGTTCATCTCATCTACGATTTGATGAAAGCTCCACGAGGGTATGATTCTTTTTTTTTCAAGATTTGTGCTTATGACAAGAAATTCTCGAGTATATGGACGTACACGACAATGATGCTTCGAGGTTTCGCAAACCTATCATGGGGGAAAATGTTGTACATTGGGTACATTTGTTGACTTTGATGTTACTGTATGTCAACTTCCAGGGGGAGGTAGGTGGTTTACTGCTTCCTTGTATGGTTTTATGAAGGTATTATGCAACGTGAGAAGACAGTGTGACTGATGTATCGCATGCCAACCCCGGTCGATATAATCTCACCAAGACTAATCGACAAGAAGCAGTGGTCGCATGTGGGTTTGTCTTTACAAAAATTCCGTTGTGCATTTGATGACAAGTAGAAGATTGATCAAGCTACCATCAATCGTTTCAGAAATTTGCTTAAGTAGGGATGTTGGTTTGGAGAAGACCGGTCACTAATACTTCGCCAAAAAGGAGTTATGAAGAAAGTTTTCAAGACATGCTTGCATGGATTGGGGGGAAGTTAATCTAACTCATTGCATAATATCAATGGTTTCAAGAACAAGTAAAGACAATTGAAGATCCAAGGCTGCGAATACCAGTTTTTAAGACGAGGAGACTCAGAAGACTAACTTCAGCTGTGAAGCGCTTTAAGAAGACTATATTACGTTGTTATTTATACTTGTTAGGTAACATTGTAAGTAATTCTCGTAAAGTCAACTTATGGTGGGAAGATTTTAGCCCTTAATTATGGTGACTTATCTTGGAATTACATTTATCATTGATAGTAACTTGTCGGTTTGTTAGTAGTAAGCCGGGTCTATAATACCTCCATCATACTTCTCAGGATGGGTGATGCTCACTTTTGTAAGGTGAAAGTTTGTGTGTGTTTTCTCTCAACAACACAGACACACTATTCCATTTCATCTACTTTCTCTCTAATAAAACATATGGATGATTATATGTTTTATTTTATCCAACCTCACTGATCCAGTTCTTACAAGCTTGCCAATAAGTTTTTAGTTCAATAGCTTTAATTAATTCAGTTGTAGAACAAAAATTCTCAGAGTTAAGATTTGCATAACTCACAAATCTTTCAAGGCCAAACTTAACTATAAAATCAACAACATATTCATTATATTTGTTTGGAAATATGAGGATCTATCAGATCTTTTCAAATGTTGATTTTGAATAGGTTTTGTGTCAGGCACATCCTCAATACCACACTTAGGATTTGCATATCACTCTCAAATGTTCCAGCCCTCTCATCCTCTCTAGTAGAACCATTAGAACCTTGAGTATGCCCTAAATCATCCCCAAATTAGTCAATAGTAGGACTGCCAGGATGAGGAGAGTTATTGCCCTCATTATGAAGGTGTGCATTAGGCTCAGTATCATCATAGGGTGTGTCAAGGTCCTCATATACAACTTTATCAAAAAAGTTTACATGATCCAAACCTTGACTGCTTTCATTGACCATAAAACTTGTCTTAATCTTAAAAGGAAACATTTTTTCAAAAAATTTAACATCTCTAGAAAATAAAATTGTTTCCTCTCTAGACTAAACAATTTATACCCTTTTTTAAAAGACGAATATCCAACGAGAACACACTTTTCAACTCTACTACTGAACTTATCATGATTATTAAGTACAGTAGCAAAACAGAAGGGACATGTCAACATTAAGCAGTCTGACAACATTAAGCAGATGCCTATGTTTCCTCTCTACAATCCCATTCTGTTGTGGGCTGTAAGCACAAGATGTTTGATGAATTATGCCATTACTTTTACAGAACTTAGAAAACTTATGTTAACAAACTCAGTACCATTATCACTTCTAAAAGACTTAAAAGTTTTCTTAAACTGATTTTTGATCAGATTAAAGAAGGCATAAACACAATCAAACACTTCATCCTTAGTTTGCAATAAATACACCCACACGGCCCTAGTAAAGTCATCAACAATGGTCAAAAAAATACCTATCACCTGCATTACTAAAAACTTAATAAGGCCTCCAAAGGTCAAGGTGAACTAACTCAGCAAGCACAATAGACTTGTGCTTATTGAGAGAAAAAGGCTCTCTAGTCTGCTTAGCTTTTTGACAAATTTCACAAGGTTGCAAATCATTATCATTTTCAAAAACAATATCATTTTTCAAAACATATAGAACTTGATCAAAGGGATGACTAAGTCTGCAATGCCAAATATTCTTAGAAAGGTTAGAAATTATTTTTTCATTTTTGAAATTAATTCCTTGACATTTATCAATATAATATAGACCACCAACTTTTCAACCAATCTTCAGAACTTTCACATCCCTCAAATCCTATGGTAACACATAACATTTTGACTCGTCAAATGCCACAATAAACTTACTGTCCCTAGCTACTTTATGAACAGATATAAGACTGACACAATACTCAGTAACAACCAACACATCATATAAAGTCAAGAAATCAGTTAAGACCAAATTCCCTACCTTTGTAATGAAAGCTTTTGTCCCATCATGATGTGAAACTTTAATTTTAAGGTAGGAAATATCAATAATATTAACTAAGTTCTAATCTGTATTTGTTAAATGTTGATTAGCTCATGAATCAACAATGATACCAGCCAGCAGACAGATAACTATTGTTGGAACAAAAAAAATTATGAGATTTTTGATTAAAAACCTTAATATTGTTAAAACAATACTTGCCATATTGGCATGTACTCCTTTACCAACATCATTAATAGAATTTTCCTTAATCCAAGAAATAAGTGTTGAAATTCGTTCATCATAAAAGGTGGACGTGGAAACAGTTCCAGTAGAGTTATTGTTATTTATAAACCTCCTGTTAAATATTTGAACATTTTGATTATTATTAATAGAGCTATTATTTTATACAAAATCAGCAGGATACCCAATCAACTTAAAACATCTATCAATAGTATGCCCATTAAAGCCACAATGTTCACACACCAGAGTAGGACCACCAACGGCCTTTTTATTTCAATTATTATTTGGTCTAGTTACATTTATAGGTCTAGAGAAATAGCCAGAGTTTTGGGATCTTTGGGCATTCCCTCATTTTGTGACACTGGAGTTAAACACAGAAAATTGTGTCACACCCCGAAAATTTTAGGTCAATATTTTAAACTTTTCCGATTATTATTTTTGACTTTTATACGTTATGTTTGAATCTGGCAGTTTACCGGGAAGTTAACCCGCGTAAATTTGAAAAACGGAATTTCGGACGCGTTCCGACTTCAGATTTTGATTAGTTTAGATATTATATGAGTTATTTTATCTTTTCTAAGTGTTTCGTAGTTTACGATCACTCCCGGTATTTATTTTTACGCTTTAACGTTTAATTTGCGTTTTTCGTATTTTTGACCTAACGGAACCCCGAAAACCCGAAATCTTTTCGTGTAAACTTTAGTTATCGTCCATCTCATGTTCATAAGTCAAAAATTTTGTTCATAACCCCCCACCTATGAATATTCAGACGCCTAAGTCCAAACAAAAACAACCTTAAGCCTTGAAATTAAATCAAAGACATCTTTTTTTGAAAATCCCATTCATGTGTATGAAAGTTACACATGAGAGGGTCTTTCTCATGCACACTTCACTAGTTAGGCATACCCATGTGATCTCTTACACTCTTGTAAGAGATTTGGACTAATGTATTTGACCAACTTAAGACTTATGCATACAATTCAAATCAAGACTTCAAAATTTGCAAGCCATGGTCCTTGTGGCCTTGTTCTAATCATGGAAAAGCTGGTTGGCTCTCTACTTAAGCTCTTTATTGACAAAAGGTGAGGGTGATATATTAGAACTTGCCATGTTTGTGTATGAAAAATGATTGTTGTGCCTACTAATCATGTCTACAAATGTACTTAACAATTTGATTGTTTGATTTAAAAAAATGATTGGTGGAAATTTGGAGAAAAAAAAATTAATAATACAATTGTACAGGTGATTTGTGCATTAGGCATTTATTTAAGCATGTGTTACTCTTTTTATATTATTTTCGAGGATTTTTAAAAGTTGTTAAGTAAAACAATGTTAACATTAATTAATTTCAACCGTTGCTTATCTTTATTTTATTTTATTTTAGTTAGTAGCACAAGTTGGCTAGTAGATTATACTAGCTAAGCAATGAAATTATGGAAGTCGTAAAAATATAATTAATTATTAAGACATTATGAATGGAATATACACAAGCAGTAATAAAATAGTTGAACCATCATATTATTCGCTAGTTGAAAATATGAAGTAAAAAATTTTAGGTTGTTATGTCATGTTTGTCCGTTTTTCCAATTATAAAAAATGAAACTATTTGTCTGACTAAAATAGTTGGTAAAGCATCGGACTAAATGAATGAGTATTGTTAGACATTAAATCTTACTATATCTTAATTTCCAGTTGTTTAATTAGAATACTAAATGAATGAGTATTGTTAGACAGAATTCTCAAACTCATCGTCAGTAAAACCATGCAAAGACATGATATAAGCACAAATAAGCCATCAATAAAAGAAAAGAAATAGCTAATACCAAGAATAAGTCAAGAAGTTCACATGCCTCCTTGTCACTAAAGTGGTAGGTAAATGGCAGAGTGACTTGTTCAAACAACAACAAATCTTCACAACACTACAAACAACAATAAAATGTACGGACTTTACACACAAACCATATAAAGTATATAAAAGCAACAATAATAGGCATAAATGAAAATCCAAAGACATCACAAAAGTATAAACATGGTTTACCTACTTCAAGATTCAAGAGTACAATCTGCACATACAAAACATGTAAGTAATTAATCATTTAAGCATCACGTTTTCCATAAATAATTACCTCATACGCGATGAAGGCCAATTCAAGTTAATTTAGGTTTGAACTTGTAATGCTAACTCTAATTAGGCAAAGATATTACAACAGTCGTAAAACTGGACCATCGTTTCAGCAAATTCATTTTTACGACAACAAAATTACAACTCATCGATTTATCGCGGAGCCATCCAGATTTTTGCATAGCCAAAACCACAACTGACCGGATGACCAAACCATCAAAGTCAAGCTCCAAATCTAAAAGGCACATTCACATAAATCACCACCTACGTTTTAAAGAACCGCAAAATAAACAACAAGAATCCAAATCACGAAATGTATTCTAATCAAATTAACAACAAAATCAAAGCATGCAAAAATCCTATCTATATATATAATAAACAACAGTTTTTTTGAAACTTGACACCTCATTTTAATCCACCTAGGCATAAATGCCATGTCACTAAAAGCCACGTCAATAAAAAGCCATGTCATCTTTAACTGTCATTTCTCCAAGCCCTTTAGTTTGACCGTCCCTCAAATCAGTATCAAAACTACATCCTTTCCAAATATCATATCAATCATCAATACATAAACATCCACTATGAACTCTCAATCAAACGAACCAGATCGGGAAGGTATAAACGGCAACCGAAAATCATGCATTCTAATTTGTAATTTGCCAATTTTAATTCATATGAAATTTAACAATTGGTTTTGTAATTTGCCAATTTTAGGGATCTTGCAAATATTTTTTATGCGGGTTTATTTTTAGGATGAACAATTTTGGGGATCTTACAAATATGATTGAGTAATTTGTTGCTGTATTGTCTGTAAAGTATTTTTGGTGTTTATCTTGACCCGTTGTGCCTTAACCTTATAAATTGACACACATGAGAAACAACACATTCATAATACTCTTTCCACTGTTTACATCTCATTTTGTATTCTACCACTCGAAATTGTCTCTCATTGTTACCAAAACTAACATGATCAAGGAGTTAATATCATTGCAAGATTAGTGCTTCATTTTGATTTGAACCAAGAAACAATTTAAACAATTTATTTTTATGTCTGTAATAATTTGAATTCATAGGATGTTACCTCTATTTATCTATCTATGTTTGCTGCTAACAATTTGTGTTTTTGAAGGAATTCAAGTTCAGTAACACTTTGTGGTGTAAACACTTTTTTGTGTTACGCCGTAATGTATATGTTTACGGCGTAATTGGGCCGATCCAGTTACGCCATAAAGTCCTTTGACTATGCATGCAGATTCAACACATAATTGGGCCAATCCAATTATCTTCCCTGGGCCTTTTACTTTTTGAACATCTTGTTCAAAAACACTACGAGGGGAGTTTTTCTATCCTTATTTCTATTTTCTATTTTTATACAAAAAGGACTTTGTATATTTTCAGTTGGGGGGAGTAGAAATAAGATTCACTTGACTAATATTTGCCCTCGATTCTTTAGTTTTATTTGAAAAATGATGCCAGTTTTAAATTTTTGACATATTTTTCCTATTAAACTAGAGTAAATCTTTTCCGAATGCACATTACCCTTTATTATTACCTGGTGAGGTTTAAGCCTAATGTTTTGTTTTCATCTCATTATACAAAAATTCACCAAAATATTGAGTGTGCCGGTAGTTTTGTAGACTTTAAAACTTGGCATGTACATCATTTCGAGACTTAATTGATTAGTAGGAATAAATAGTTCGAGAAGGCAACATTTAGGAATTCACCCAAATAAGCATATATGTGTGTGTTTATCGACTAGTTACACTGATTTGTCAACTTCTCGTGTTAAAAACCCTCTGTTTGCACTCATCAATAGTGAAAGATACCCCTAGATCACCCTTGTTCAGCCAATCTATGTTTTCACCCAATATTATATTTTTTGTTACACCATTTCGCCTTAGCCAACCCTGTAGTCTATATTTATCTTTGTGTTGAAATTTTTGGCTACCTAAGTCCATGGTTCAGGAAAATGGTTTTAAGATTGGCACTTTCGTTGAAGACATATGATTATGATCATTAAAGACCCCCCCTTGGTATTATCACTTTCGATACTGTTTATCTTAAGTAGGGGGGATCTGTTATTTATGTCTAGTGTTCTAATAATAAATAAAAAAATTAAAGAAAAAGGTGGTGCAACTATAAAGCCACCTAATGTGATAAATCCTGGAGGCTTGGTGAGTGTTATAAACAATCTAACGTATAAAGGTGGTGATACTATAGCCACCTAGTTGATTTTGAGGGATGGTGCGATATAAGCTATTCGATGTTTATGATGAATGGGTTAGCCCTACGCTCCGCATAAGATCTCATATATTAGATACCCACGTGAAGATATGAATCAAGTTTTCGTACTTGAAGGGGGATTGAACTCATGGATGGACGTAGACCTTTATGCGTACTTAGATATTTTGACCTATTTGTTTTGTTTTTTATTTAACCACCAATTTTAAATGTGAATTCCCATGTCTTTTCTAACCCATAATCACCCAATAAACCTGTGTTATGTCACCCATGTTGCCTTTAAGAACTATTTAGACCCTAACTCTAACTGGTGCAGATTTGTGTACTTTCCAAGCTTATACGAGGATACATACTATGGCTATGTTGTGAAGCGATCACCCCGATAAAGAAACACTTAGACTAATTGAGAGTTGAGTGAATTTTGATCCCCTTTTCGTGAGGTAGTTAGCTTTGATGTTTTCTAGCATAGGTCTTTTATGAATTTATTTCTTTGAGTAAAATTAGAGAAATCCTTTTATGAATCATTTCAACATGTTCTACTTGAGGGCAAGCAGAAGTCAAGTGGGGGGATATTTGATAACATCAAATATTTAATACTTTTTGGTGTCAAAATCCATGCGTAAATGCTTATAATTATCACGTATTTACCTTAATAATAGTACTTAATCACTTTTCGTGTTAATTTCAGGAAATACAAGCATTTGTACGCATTTGCATGCAAAATGGACAAAAGGTACAGTTTATGAAGATTCGCCGTAACCTCCTCGTAAGGTTACGACGTAAAGATGCTGAGTCATACTTTACGGTGTAAAACCATACACGTCAACAGTTCTACTATGATGAGTCAGCATTACGACGTAATCCTTGCATGAGATTACGGCGTAACATGATACTTGTCTATCAAAAGAAAAGCCTTGTCAGCACGATTACGGCGTAACCCTTTAACAAGTTACGCCGTAACAAACTCAAAGTCTATAAAAGGAACGCGTTTTAGCTCATTTGATATATCTCCATTCCTACATCCCATACAAGGGTTTGGAGAAAAACCACCTTCAGTAAACACTAGCGAGAAAGGGAAGGACGAAGGAGCCATGTAACATGTGACAAATCTAGTTCTAGGAATTGTAGCGTTTCACAATGTTTCCTACATTCTCCTAAATCTAAACATGGTGTAATTCTCCTTAATATCATTATTGTTCTATTTCTATTTGGTTTCTTCACTTCTCTTGTTATTATTATCATAGTATGTATTTAGCTTTTGTTACAAGATCTGAATTTTGGTTTTGAATTAAGGATGCGAGAACGCTGAGTGTAAAGATACCTTCTTCACTCAGTTGTTCTCAATTCGCCAATTATAGTACATATATACGTTGGTGGTTTGACCATAACCCTTAATCTTAAGACCGAAATTCAGCATTTTGTGCCATCAACACTAGTTTGATTGCAGTTCAATTTCAATCCCTTGCCATAGGATCTAGCTATGGTATTAGGCGTGCTACACATTTGAGTCGCAATTGTCTTAACAATCACGAGAGGAATTAATCAATGTGAACTAGCAATAGGTCAATTCCCATCGCGGGTTCATTCCACCTAGGGATCATAGGCTAAACAAGGATGTCCATCTTGGTTTAGCGATACCTTAGATTATCATAATAATAAATTGCATCAAGAGGGAAGTTGAGAACCATTTGAGGTAATTCAGTAATGGTATACCCTCTATCCTAGTATTTTCTTCGTTACTATCAAATCACAATTTACTAAATATCTTTGTCTTTGTCTTTTAGTCTTATTTCATTAATAAACTACTCTTGGGACGACCTCAGATTTACCATTTCTACACTACTCACGACCGGGTTCTCTGCCCGTTAGTGCGTTTGTAAAGGTAAAATAAGTTTTATAAATTTAAAACTTGGTAAATTAATATTTAAAATAAAATACGCATCAACTACACCGACGTGGCGTAAGCACCAGGTATAAATATCAAAAGAGGACTTTTATTCGGGTTGTAACATTAGGCTAAGGGTTAAACATGATGTGGATAAGGCATGAGAAATATATACTGGAATTGGTTTTATAATTAATATACATGTCGACAAGTCCAAGACCCCATGTTCCTAGTTACTAAACATACCACATACCCGAGAGGTAATCGAACATCTCAACCTCGTCTCAATCTCGTACACTATGATATATCAATACGCCTCATACAAACACTATAGTTGGCAAACAAAGGACCAACTCATCAACTCTCACACTTATTCATACTTCATCTCTTTTTTTCTTTTCTTTTTTTACTTTTCTTTCATTTTCCTTTTTTATACTTTTTTTCAATCCTCCACCCTTCACATTCACATAACTAATAATTCGCCCACACTTAGAATAAGCATACACCATAAAAAAATACAAAACACGAAGTCTGCAGTATTCATGTTCGTTGAAATGGCACAAGTCTCATCACAAAGCGCGATCAAACCATTAATAAAATCCAACCAATCATACCAAACAACTAGCAACCAACCATTTAGACTTTTAACAAGAGGTAAGGCTAGGCTAAATGTTATATATTTTGTATTTTTATTTTAGTTAGAGAAACGAATCAAAAGGCTTAGAGGGTTTTACTAGGGGAATCTAGCATTAAAGATGAGTGCTACAAAAGAGTTTTTGGATAGTTAGATAATCAGTGTAATTAGCTAAAAGAATAAATAATGTGTTAAATAGATGGCTAATTTGGTTTAAATCCTATGGGTGCCTCTTTATCACATCAAAATACCTATATCACACGAACGTGATCTGACTGCGGTCTCCTAATGATTATCAAGCACAAGTTCTAGAATCAATAAATCACTGCCACACTAATAAACAACGAAATCAAGCATAAAAGATATATTGATGTGTGTTTTCACAAGCTTTAAATTTATAATAACTAGAAATACCCATTTTTACTAAAAACACAACGTTCGGGCAAGTATACCATATTCGAGTGTAATATAGGATTATGTAAGTCCAGGTCGTTCCACGGGAATTGAAGTTATCATAGTTTGTAATTAAGGTGCTAAGGCTAAAATGATTGTCACGGATCAAATTAACCAAATCGTGCATATATCGGATAAAAGGATGATTAAAGTATGTTTGTTTAGGCAATAATCACTAAGACAATGAAGTGTTTAGGATAGTGTTTACGACTTAAGAAAATAAAGATATCACAATTTACAAATGCTTTCGGCCTTTAAGTGTAAGTAGTGATTATATCAATTAATAACAACGAATCCTTTCAACCTTTATAAGTTATTATAACCAATATATTAGATGAAATGATAGAACACATATATAAAGGAACCCTTTCGGCCTATATTCTTGTATAAAATATGTTTTACCAATTCAATAAACACATATCCAAACGCTCCATATCCAAGATCACATATTGCCCAAACAAACACAAGATGACTACTCCATGATCAAAGAAGTAACAAAACACATAACATTCATCATGAATTCAGTAAAGATCATATTCAAAAGATAAACAAGATTTATACCAACTTCAAGAGCAAATGTTTGATGATTTCACAAGTTTTCCCAACGAAAACTATATTATATTCAAAGTAAACCCAGAAACTATGAACAATTCTGTCACAATCGCTTATAGATTCGAATTACACTTCAATGCTACTTCCTTGGATGGATTAAAATCTAGAAATTGATGGTGGAGAGTGGTGGTAGTCGATGGTGGTGATGGTGGTTTGAAGGGGTGTTTGGATCCTTGGTTTGTCAAGCCAAGATCACCAAAAATCCCTATTTTAAGTGTTCTAAACGAACTAGAATGATTTGTGTGAGAGTGTGTGAAATGAGAGAGCCAAGGAGGGTATTTATAGGCTTTTCAGGGGCCAAAAACCACCGCATAAACTTATTTGTGCGCCGCACATCGGGAGTTAATGCTATCTTTATTTAATTGCCTTTAATTTTTTCCACAGACTCAAAAGTGCGCCGCACTTTGGCAAAAACCACCGTACTTTAGCCACTTTAAGCACTTGGACTTTTACAACGTTGTAGATAATTGAATTCTCTTCGCGTGGCCACTTGAACCAATGAAAACGAAGTTCGTATGACCGAGTTATTGCCAAAACAGTGAATAGGTGTCGGGAGATCATTAACTTGAGTTTACTTCTTCATTTAAGCTTCAATTCTTTGTGTTTTCTTCCGTTTTCTTCCACGACACGTACTTAGAACCTAAAATAGCAAATATATTCTATTCTATACCAAAAGTTCTTATATATAACCAATAAATATACGTAAAAGCATAGATAACGCGTATAGAAACATGTATAATTTGACTGTTATCATATATGATAAGTATAAGCTCGAAATCCTTACATATTTATTGGAATGGTTATAAATGCGCAAGTAATGTCATCGATCCTGAGTTGGATCTGCTCTAACAATCAGGACACATCTCTAATTTCAAAAACTTTATTTGTTTACTATGTTTTATTCTAATATATTAACCTAAGTGAAAAATTTATTTAAAAACAAGATTAGATTTTTAGATTACCGAGGGCGAACACAAGTTAGAAATTAATAATGAGTCTAATTTTTTAATTTATTTCCCCCCCACACTTAAGTTTAGCAATATGCGTAATTAAAAAATAACTTAAAAGTAAGAAAATAGGGAAAATACATATAAAAGAAACGAGACTTCACGGGGCTCATAAGTGCCCGGTTGAATGTTGAAAGATACGGCGCAAAACAAAACTATAATATACCGATCCGAATATATATGTCCCCAATTGTAAAATGCCAACCACTAATCCAAGATCTACCTATTTATTTAATCTGCAAAATAGACACAACTACAAAAACCATAAAATAATAAATGATGAGGACGTAATTCACTAGCTATCAGAGGAATATATGGAGCACCTAGAGCGTGGCAAGAGTAAGAGTACTCCTAGTAGGAGTAAGAGCACTGCTAAACCAAACTGAGGTTACTTGTATTTGAGAGTAACTATACTTTGGAGTAATTCTACTAATGTTGGAATAACTCTACTATGTCGCCTAAAGCCTACTGAGGTTACTAGTTTTTTAGGAGTAACTCTACTTTGGAGTAATTCTACTATTGCTAGAGTAATTCTACTATTGCTGGAGTAATCTTACTATTTGTGTCGTGATATTTAGTTTCTTTATTTTATTTATTCTAGAATATTTTGGTTGACTTTTTCCCCAAGTTTAGTTTTCCTATAAATATAGGTCTTGGGTTTTTTTGTTGGCATTCAATTAATAAAATAACGACTTCAGTCTTTTATCCCTTTGTGATTCGACTTGAACCCGAATTAGGGTTTATAGCATGTTTCCGTTCTGCGTCAGTTGGTATCTAGAGCTTGTTAGTATCTTAGATGGTGACTGATTTAGAAAATCCAAAAACCCATACTGTTGGTGGGGTATGGTCTCGAGAGTACATGGATTATGGTTTTACCAAATCCATAAAAGAAGTTGACAGATGTTACACCATGCTACAAGAACTACGTTCCATAATCGTAGGTGGGGCATTAATCCACAAGAATCACGAGGGTAGCAAACACGAAGGTCAAAGAATTTGTCCAACCACAGGCGATTTTGGAGGCAATTGTGCAAGCAACAAATCCCCGTTCAACAATGGAAGAATTGAAGAATAGGAGGAGGAAAAGAAGTAGGATCGAGTACCTACAACTAAGATTTTTCGTTCGAAAATTCTAATCAACAATTCGGTATGTTCTTTAATTATTGATGGTTGTAGCATAAATAATTTGGTTTCAAGAAAATTGGTAGATTTCCTAAAGTTACCAATGGAGATTTGTCCAATTGAAGGTTATAAGTTTATAGGGTTCCTGTAAACCATAGGAAAGTCTTATAAAGTAGAATTACTTTATATTGTGGATGATATTGATGAGTGTCATATATTATTGGGAAGACCTTGGCGATGTGAGGTTAATGGCAAGTATTCTTATAGGTTCAGTAACCTCAAAAGTCATGTTTCATACCTTTAATAACCTAAGTGAACCAAATGAAACTATGGTAACTTAGGCGAACTTTTGTGTAAACTTTAATAACTTCTTTGTATAATAACTTTTTGTAACATATACCTTAAGTTGTGGTATATTGGAACTTGCCATGTTTCTGTATGAAAAATGATTGTTGTGCCTACTAATTATGCCTACAAATGTATTTAACAATTTGATTGTTTGATTTAAAAGAATGATTGGTGAGAATTTGGAGAGAAAAAATTGATAATACAATTGTACAAGTGATTTATGCATTAGGCATTTATTTAAGCATGTGTTACTGTTTTTATATTATTCTCGAGGATTTTAAAAGTTGTTAAGTAAAACAATGTTAACATTAATTAATTTCAACCGTTGCTTATCTTTATTTTATTTTATTTTAGTTAGTAGCACAAGTTGGCTAGTAGATGATACTAGCTAAGCAATGAAATTATGGAAGTCGTAAAAATATAATTAATTATTAAGACATTATGAATGGAATATACACAAGTAGTAATAAAATATTTGAACCATCATATTATTCGCTAGTTGAAAATATGAAGTAAAAAATTTTAGGTTGTTATGTCATGTTTGTCCGTTTTTCCAATTATAAAAAATGAAACTATTTGTCCGACTAAAAGAGTTGGTAAAGCATCGGACTAAATGACATTAAATCTTACTATATCTAAATTTCCAGTTGTTTAATTAAATGTGCAGAGGTATTATAATGAGTGTGCAGAGGTACCTTTATTGACTCTACCCCTTCATCTATCCATTAAAAGTTTACACCGATTGGGAAGTCTCATTCATTCTGCAGTTACACAAAGTGTGAAGGAATGCTAATCACTTCCAATCATCCAGGTTACATCAATGGAAACATCTCCGTTTAATGTAAGGAATGCTAATCACTTCCTGCACTTATAATTAAGCAAACACATACCGATCTCCTAAAGCGTGATTTTAATCTCTTTTTGATTTTGAAATTAGGGTTTATGTGAGAATTGAGGGTTTTGTTAATTTTGTTTCTTTCGGATAATTTTTTGCAGGTTACTTTGATTTTACAGGTTTTGGTTTCAATTTCTTTTTTGATTTTGAAATTAGGGTTCATGTTAGAACTGGGGTTTTTGTTAATTTTGTTTTTTTGGGATAATCTTTTGCAGGTTATTACTTTGCTGATGCTGCTTGCAGGTTAACTTTTTTTTATTGTACTGAAGTTTTGCAACCGGTCAGTATTTCTTATAGGTATGCAAAATCAAACAGCGGGTACCTTAAAATCTGTTCAAGTGGATTATCTTGTTGATACAGGTTTGCGAATTTATTTGTGTATGCTTCATAACTGTTACATGCTATATATAAATTGGTCATCATAATAGTAATTGCTTATCGTTGTAGCTTTGATATCATTTATATTAGTGTGTCTTGCTTTAATCCTATGAAATATGAGCTTGATAAAACAACATAACAGTAGTGTCTGAGTCATAAAAAGCCTCGAGCGACATCCTTCTAATGTAGTATCGGTTGTTCAAGTTATATGTTGATGTAACTATGTGATTAATTA